>VWZO01015515.1:666730-735852 GCA_013396975.1 Bucco capensis
AGGATGTCCCTGCTCACTGCAGAGGGGTTGGACTAGATGACCTCCAGAGGTCCCTTCCAACCCAAACCATTCTGTGATTCTATGAATGTGTGACAGTCTCCCAAGAACTGATGAGCTCCAGAGGCCAGCAGTCCTGCTGGATCCACAAGAACAGAGAAACTTGGGATAGCGAGGGCCAGACAAATGTGTAGAAGGCCACCAGCATGTATGGACATCAAGCAAGAAGTTGCACAATTCAGTTACCATTGCAATTGGTGCAACTTGTAGAGTGTGGGAGGCTGAGTAAAAATTCAGTGTCTTGAGAAGGTAAAAACATGCATACAAGAGCAGTTTTGGAATGTTTCTGAGGTGCCAATATGTTTAAGAGCCTGTTCTGTCTGAGTGTCTGTGGTTACTGTCTAGAATATTAGTAACTACCTCAACAACATCATTCTAGAGTTTCTTATCTCAGAATCACCAAAAATTGGGTGAAGTATGTGTCTGTAGTTATTGCTTAAAACTAAGAGATAGTATTTATTAAGAGACCTCCTGGTAGCGATCAGTTTGTGTGGCTGGTGAAGTTCATGCATAACCACATAGCCTAATATCTCCCTTAAAAACATTTACTATTTTCCACTTTGTCATCCTCTTTCATATCTACAAACTGTACAATCTCTTGATTAATGACTGCATGATTTGGAGGAAATTTAGTCTTCTTGCATATAAAAATAATGTGTGTGTGTATATATATATTATATAAACTTGGTAATACCAACATGTGAAATAATACATCTATTTCTGATGCAATGCTTAATTATATTTTAACAAACACACACACATACATACCAATTTAGAAATATCATTATGAAGCACAGTAATCAGAAGGAAATATCAAAGACATCACCTTAATATGGATGATTTTCTGATTGCTTTGTTCTTCAGAACTGATATGCTACTCTGTCAAAAATATTTATGAAGTATGTATCACCTAATGAGAAAACCTCCTATGTTGCAAAATGATCATAAAATATGAATAAATGCCAGAATGTTCATTGCATTTGTTCTACAGATGGGAAACTAATAGTGAATGAAGTAAGAGCAAAATTAGGCTATCACACATAAGCATAGACAGAGAACAGTTATTCTGAACTGTGAGTTCAGCAGTGTAGATGAGAAATATCCATTTCACAAGAAATCCAGAGGTTTTGAAATTCCCTTTTGTTCTGCCTTAGAAGAAAAACAAAGTATTCCTACATTTCCTGTGAAACATCTCTCAAAATTGTGTGGCTCAGGCAGAATTTGCATTGCAATTTCATACCTTTTATTTAGAACAGTAAAATAAGGTAAATTTTTAAACACCTGTCATTTAAAACACAGAAAAAAAAAATGCTCTCCATTTTCAAATATTTATAGCATTAATGAAACTCTTCATACCTGTTCCTCAGTATATCTTGTTTAAAATAACCATGGCTTTTTAAGTGTTTCCAGCTCTCATGAGCACACCTCCAGGGTACCTGTGATTGCAGATTCTAGTGTTCAGCTGCAGGGTCTATATAGCTCATATCCTCACTGGAACTCTATGCCTTCACCCTTCATTACTAACTCATTTATGCCTTCTGATTTTCTGATCTTCATTGGCTTTCTGATAGCATAGAAGCCAGGAAAATAATGGAAGCCTGTTTGGTCTTGGTAGCAGGACAGAGTGAGCAGGACAGCTTGATAGGTTCTAGGAGAGAACAGTCTGAAGCTAACAGATCACTTTAGATTAGTGAATCTCCAAGTTTTGTGGTCAAGAGATCAGTGTGAGCCATCAAAGCTTCTCAGCACCCCCCGAGTGTGCCCCTTCACCTTTGAATCAGAGGTGAAAGCATTGCCCTAGGAACATTGATCCAGGGACCAGTTGTGACTGGCCTTATGCACTTCAGCCTCTTGAGGTACTAGAATTTTGCAGACCATGATTTGCTTCCACACATGGGTAGTTATCTTAGAGACATCCATACCTGAGGACTGGTGACAAAATGCCAACCAACCTCTGAGGCTGAACTAGCCTGAACTTCCCTGGATGTTGTCACACTGATAGAAAAGGGCATGCTTTCCTTAACCAAGCAACAGTATATTTGATAAATAAACTTTCTGTTTGGGGTTTTTCTTCTCATGCTGAAGCCATCCAAGAGCTGTACTTCACCACTCCCCACAGCTCGAAGGTGAAGTCCTGCTCAGCTTTCCCCACCTTCAGAGGGACATGCAAAGGGGCTGAGCACACAAAGGGACATTGTGGCTAGTGTTAGTGGAAAAGTGACTGGCAGGAATGAGGTGTGTGGGATTGCTCTTCCTTCTACCTCTTGTGCATGTTTGTGGCTCTAGTTGTAATTTTTTACCCGTGCCCAGCTCTTTGCATGGCAAAATTACATGCAGTGAAAACAACTTTTGGTGAACATATACAGTCCCAGCACTTGAGGCTGCTTTGTGCCATCTATCTCCAAGGGTTTGTAAAGATTTGTTCTCACTGGAGCAAGACTGATTCTCTCTTCCTCCCTGCCTGCTGAAGGGAGGGCTTACTTTTCAATTATGGCCTTTTACACAGCTGCAGAGTATTTTTTCTCTTTTTCTTCTCATTTAAAAGTAATAGCAATTTTTCTGTTGTCTTTCACCTCCAATCATTCTTCTCTAAGCTTGCTTGATTTTTATACACTGACATCTACCCTTGTGTGTTTGTTGTATTTTCTGAGGAAGGCACCAAGAAGGCTTACAGTAGAATTCTCTTCTACTTACAGACCAAGGCTGAAAGCAACCTGCCCTCCTGATTTGCCTGCTGAATGGGAGTGAGAAGGTTGAAATACTGCTTACTAAGCACAGGAATTATTTTGCCAACAACCTTGTCTAAATTAACTTGAGAAAGAGATATAAAATGAACCTTAAAATGCTTGGTTTGTGTGTGGAGAGGGAAAGATTCATAATTTTTCATTATTACATTTGTTCCCCTAGAGGTAAGATTAGGTCAGCACTTGCAGTTTAAACTCATGTTTGTAGAGGTTAACAACTCAGTGGTAAGGCTTCACTCTCAGTTTAACATTTGGCAAAGCTTCTGCCCTGAAATAATACTTCTAGTACATATATATAATACCTTCTTCCAAAGGATCTCAGAACACTTTAACACACTAAACTATTCATTCATGGCTAGGCTTTGTGAACAAAGATCCTGGAACACTAAACTATGTAATGGCTTGTTTAATCCTTGTTAAAATGCAGCCACAGTACCCAAGAGACAGTTTAGATGTTGCCATCTCTTTCTGGGAAAGGGAATGGGACAATTTGGGTTTGTGGGTGTACCTTATCCAAAGACTGGAGTTTGGCCCTAGCTTGCTCAGCAGCCATAGTATAGATGTAGCCCTGGGGGGTCTTGAGTGCTGAGCTTCTGGATCTCAGAGAAGCCTAAGCAAGATCAAAGGGCCAAGTCACTGAATCTATGTTCTGAGGAAAAAGTAGAAAAACCTTGAATGTAGGGAGGGAAGACCTAGAGACTTGGAGCTCTTCAGCACGCTAGTGGGTGGATAAGATGGTTGTATTAGGTGCTTACAGTCAGCCTAAATGTTGCTTTAGGCCTGTGAATCAAGAGATTTAATGTGGGGACATAGCATGTCTAAACATGTGTCAAGAGAGGTGGCAAATGAGCTCTGAATTGAAACAGTACCTCAGCATTAGCCATGTGTTAATCTGCTTGCTACTACTAAGCAATTTAGAAGGTGGTGCCAGCAGACTCCAAGAGTGAGCAGAATGATTTTGAATCTAGCCATGGTATACTATTTACAGGTACCCAGAGGCTGTGTTTCTGATCTTGTTTTTAGTGGAATCAATCCCAAAGTCAAATGAATTTCTTCAAATCGAAATGAAGCCAGCAACAACATTCAAATGCCTGGGATGTTTCTCTGCTGGTTAGGCTGCTTTATAGATCCCTTAGATCCAAAATAAAGCTTATGATGGTATTCTTTGAGAAAACATTAAGATAACCAACATAGTTCTATCCACCTAAAAGTGCTTTTCTGATAGTTCTCTGTTGCAAAGGACCTCTGCACACTTCATAGCCCAGAAGCTGCTCGTTTTGAGTGACAGGTAGATCAGGTCTGGCTCTTCTCTTACAGCTTAATCTCTCTTAGCTGGGGAAAAAGTATAAAATGGCCATAGATCAAGGAGAGCTCTAGCTGGCAAGAGAAAAGGCAGGGACAAAGATGATGTAAATTTTCAAAGTGCTGGATGATTTTGCATATTTCAGTTTTGGGGCTCCTGGTTTGAGACAGCTTAGTGGATCTTGATAATCAGAGTGCATTTGCTCGGCATGTTATGTTTGAATCCCCAGACTCAAGCAAGCAGGATCCAAACAGAAAATTTCAGTGGAAAGTGAAATATTGTCATGATCCCTAGGTTTTAGAAAGAGGACAGTAATAGCTGAGATTTCCAGAGCTCTTGCAACAAAAATATTTTCTCTTCTGCTTTCCCTTTTTTCTTCTACAGACATCCAGTTCAAAGCCCTCTAATCCTCTTTGCTTCAAGTTCCCTCATCTCTGGCAGCATTCAGTGGGGTTTGGCTACCCATACTCTCCAAGCATGGTATGAGCTTTATCTCCCCAGTGACAACACTGAGCTGCTTCTTCCTGTTTGCCTGTTCCATCCAGTGCCATATGGCTGTGACAGAGGATTCCTCCTCCAATGGAGCTCCTGTCCATGTCCTTCTGAAGCCATTCACAGAATCACAGTATGTCAGGGGTTGGAAGGGACCTAGAAAGATCATCTAGTCCAACCCCCTGCCAGAGCAGGATCACCTAGANCTTTTTCCCCAGGGCTGTTTTTCAACAGATCAGTTCCCAGTCTGTACTGATCCATGGGGTTGTTCTTTCCCAGATGCAGTACTTTACATTTACCCTTGTTAAATGTCGTTAAGTTTCTCCCTGCCCATCTCTCTAGCCTGTCCAGGTCACGCTGGATGGCAGCACAGCTCCTGGTGTGCCAGCCACTCCTCGAAGCTTGGGATCATCTGCAAACTTGCTGAGGGAACACTCTACCCCTTCATCCAGATCATTAATGAATATATTGAACAGTCCTGGCCCCAGCACTGACCCCTGGGGCACACCACTAGGCACAGGCCTCCAGTTAGACTCTGCTCCACTGACCACAACTCTCACAATTCAGTTAGTTGTTTTGTGCCAATAGCATACCCTGTTTTCCCCTGCTGCTGCCTTCTCTCCTGGGCTTTCTACCAGGTCAGCACATGCCTCCAATAGTTTCTCTTCCCTCTGAGAGCTAAGATGGTGTCCCAGCAGCCTTGCCCTCAAGGAATGAACTGTTAGTAAGGGCTCTGACTCCAGCTTAGCATATGGATGCTTCTTTACCACCTGCCTGCTCAGGCTCAGACCTCTAAGTTCTTGTGTTTCCACAAAGAAGAGCAGCCCCTCTTGGCTTCCATATTGCAGCTGTCGCCCTGGTCCATGACCCCACAGTCCCTCCTTCCAGCTACTGAGATCACTGCAGACTATTGCACACTTTCCAAGCTTTAGACACCCCAAATACTACACATGGTGAGGTAAGTAAGGTTTTGAAACGAAAGCTATTTTATCCTGCCCTTTTGCCTGAAAAAAAAAACCCCTCACCTGTCCACTGCTAAGCTGGTGGAGTGAACTACACTCCCAGGGACAGAAGAACAGTAAAGAAGCATGTTATATGGTAGGAAACTATGGAATATCCATGTTCCAAATGTTCCTATTTTGTTTCTCACAAAACACATTTAGATGTTCTACTTAGGCACATGGTTTAGTGGCATGGTAGTGATAGGTATGGCTGGTATTGATGATCTTAGAGGTCTCTTCCAACCTTTGTGATTCTGTCTTTAATATGCCCTTTTATTTTGAACAATTACATACATCTCTGGAAATGACATGATTTTTTAAAGCAACTGGGCTTAATGAGATGCTCTATGGACACAATTTAACATTAACTTTGAATTTCCTGGCTTTTGTTGATTTTTGTCACAACCTTAACATTTTTCAAACATAGAATCATTACATTAAAAAAATAAATCTCTATTTTAACCAAGATTTATTATACCCTATTGAGATAAACCTTGTTTGCACTTTTGAGTAATAACATGATTTATTTCCATGCAGCTGAACAGGAAAAAAAAAAAAGGGAGATAGATCTGAATGAAAAATAATACTTCCCATAAAAAAAAATTTAGACCTTTACAGGAACTTAAAAGAAATCTCAGTCAACTCCAAGAATTAATATATCAAGTCTTTCATTCTGACAGGTTTGTGATATACTTTGTTTATTCTTGATGACTATTTAATATGAAAGCATTGAGCTGAGATGTTATTTTTACAGTTTTCTGGAAGATCAAGGATCTAACATCCCTTCATGTATCTGATTGCTGGGCAGATTCAGAGTCATTGCTACTCCATCAGCTACTATGAACTCCTTAGAGGGGATTGCTGTTACATCACTTACTATTTTGACACAGTCTTTGTGCAAAGCTACCCAGTCAGCAAGAATTTGGTGAGGCAAGTGTACCCTGAGCACCACTGGTGGCACATGCCTTGTAAGGCTTATATTTATTTAGTTTTAAAACATTCATCTTCCACTGGGTCCCAAGTGCTCTATTTGAGTACAACTGGAGACAAATCAAAGCTCAGATACTTCATTCATAAACCCAGTCCTGCCCATTCAGTCCTAGGGGTGGCACAGTCCCAGGATGCAGCTAGTAGCCCTTCTGAGACTTCTGGAGAGCAAATGTTTTCCTCTTGCTTATTCTTCTGCTTTCCACATTTCATCCTCAGGAGTGAACCTGGCAGAGGAGTCACCTTTATCCACCTGGAAAGAGACTGTGATTTATCCCTTTGTTGATTAACTGCTCTGCATCTCCCATGAAAACTCCCTGTTCAGCTTTCCCGTTCGGAAATAGTTGCTCTGTGTTCACTAATTGCCATACCAGACTTCTTCTGCTTGTTTTCTTACCCTGCTTGGTGAGTCTCTTGTTCTTCTCTGAGTACATGTGCAGAGACACAGAGAATTGAGATCAAAACCTTGCTTTCCCCTTGCTTTTTTCAGTCCAAAAATCTTAATTTCTTACCTACTTTTGTAGTGTGTTGCCAATGAAATCACCTTTCCAGATTGTCATCCCTGCTGCCTTTGTACTGGTAACCATTCCAACCATGATAAGACTCTGGGCTTAGCTCATCTTCTAGAGTAAGAATCTGACCTTTCTGAATTCCCTCAGCAATTATTTCCTCATCATTTAAACAGTGCTGTAGGTGGGCTCAGTGGCTCAGTACCCTGTCAGCCACAACAGACATCTGGAATACTGTGTCCAGTTCTGGAGCTCTCAACACAGAAAGGACATGGAGCTGATGGAGCAGGTCCAGAGGAGGCCACGAGAATGATCAGGGGGCTGGAACACCTCTGCTATGAGGACAGGCTGAGGGAGCTGGGATTGTTCAGCCTGGACAAGAGAAGGCTTTGGGGGGACCTACTAGTGACCTTCCAGTCCCTAAAGGGAACTTGCAAGAAGGCTGCAGAGGGCCTGTTTGCAAAGGCCTGCAGTGAAAGGACAAGGGGCAATGGTTTTAAATTGGAGAAGAGTAGATTTAGACTGGATATTAGGAAAAAGTTCCTCCCCACGAGGGTGGTGGAACACTGGACCAGGTTGCCCAGGGAGGTGGTTGAGTTCCCATCCCTGGAGGCATTCAAGATGAGGCTTGCCAGGGCTCTGGGCAAGCTGATCTAGTTGGGGATGTCCCTGCCCAGTGCAGGGGGGTTGGACTAGATGAGCTCCAGAGGTCCCTTCCAACCCAAACCATTCTAGGATTCTAGCATTCTATGATTCTATGACAATGAAATGGATTGAGGCACAGTAAGGACAACCAATTCTGATACAAATAGTTCCCTATATTTTAGGGAACTCTGTGATTTTCCATGTACAAGATACAAGCTCATGTATCCACACATGATATAGCATACCTCTGCTGCAATATACCTGCTCATCCAGATGCAGTAGATTGCAGAAGACTCTATTTAAATATATAAATATATTTATTTAAATATATCTTTAAATATATTTAAATAAAAGTCTGTGTCTGAGCTTATTATCAGAGGAAGTGCAGATATATCAGACATCTAACATAGTGGATGATCAGACCACCTCCTAGTCTAACTTGTCCTTGGAAGGCTACCTCTCCACTGACTTTGAAGACAGCCTGGAAACATAAGCCTTAGTAAACTAAAGTTAGCTTCTGTGAGAATCCCTGGGACCTATCCAGCCATTTCCAGCAGAAGGATAAAGTTCTAGCAAACTACAAAGAGTTACATTATTTTGATATAGATTCCAATTATCTATTGAAAGAATTATCTAAAAAGAAATCACAGCAGAGTTTTAATGAACTGAAAAAAATCTATTCATATGTTTTCAAAGAATTTTTTCTGGGATAATTACATAGTTTCTTAAATCAGGCTAAGAGTCAGACAACTCAAATTACTGGTGACCCAAAGGATAGGAGCTGGCTAATTCCCATATAACAGTGTCACCTAGGTGCTACTATGATTAATGCATTGCAAAAGCATAAAATAGAATGCACCTGAATTAAACCATGTGTCTGAGAGTATCTGAAGGTAAAGAGGGCTGAATCAGGAAGGGAAATGAATACAAATAGCCACTGAGAATTCTCAATCAACAGAGAGATTGAGTCTTTTTAGCACCTTCATGGAACTTTTCAGACTGCATGCTCTGAAATAAGTAAATCCTATCGTCATGGCTAGGCTTCGTGAACGAAGATCCAGGGAGGGCTCCACCCACACTCCTCATCAGCGCCTTTTCCAAGTGTGCTGATAAAAAGAGGATAGCAGATAGCACCCTCGAGCCTGTGCTATGGATTTTTTTAGGTGAGACACAGCATGCGCAGAGCTGGACCCACCCTTTAGTCCTAAGGTTCATCTGTCAGGGCCTAGCAAGCTTGGATGCTGGCAGCGAGGTCCTTAGGATGGAGGTTTAACCTCTTAGCTGGAAGGCCTTCCAGGGCTAAACGAGCTCCATCTGCCCAGGTTTGGAATCAGAGTTGTCCCTCTCCTAGGATGACTGCCAGAAGGCTAATGAGCTCATCCTACCCATCCAAGGATTCTAGGAACATGGGTATCACTCCCCACACTTTCCCGTGAGAATGAGTTTAATGCTCCCTCTGCTGTCGGCACAGTTATCGCACCAAGGGCCAGTGAATCCTATAGCATAAAAGCAATTAGAGAACCAAGAAGAACAAAATGAGCAAGAAGAGCTATTCTTTATTTCTTATTGTCTGTTGAGGCTAAAATCCATCCATCAGCTTTCTCTGTGGAGCTTAGTGGCAGATGAATATGCTCCTTTTGCTTGTGCTATACAAAGGTCTTCACTGGAAAAACAGAAATGTGCACTAGTAGCAACTTTTACAGTAGCATGTTACAAACTCAGACACCAGCCACAAAAACCTGCTGGAAGGAGCATGTCCTGGTTCTCCTCTCCTCCCTTGCCTCACTCCTAGACATGCAGTCCTACTGCTTATTTTGTACTGGCCCCAACTGTGAGCCACTTCAACATGCTAAAGCTGCAGAAAGCAAACCTGGAAAGCTGGTTGATTTTGTACCCTGCTAATGAATTACAGTGATTTACAAAGGACCTCACAGAACCAGAACTTGTCACAGAGAGGAGGCAGGGCTGCAAAAGTGGGGAGAAGAGAGTAGGGGATGAGACAGATTTCTGTTGGGGAAGGAGCAATAGGCAAGGGAGAATGAAGCTGTGAAACAGAAGACCTAGAATACCTCTGGACTGAGGGGTCACTGGACCATGTCACCTTTAGGGAAAGTAAAAGCTTGTATCCAAATCAACCTGCACATTCAGAAAGTTGCTCTTTATGCTTGCCAGGAAGAACCAGGAACAGAGAAGAGATCACCACCATTTTGCTCAAACCAAGCTGTGACTATCTGGCAACATGAATGGATATCTGTCTGTATTCTAGATGAATTTCCCCTTGATTGTTTACTGAATACACTTAGATATCATATGAATAGAGAGAGGAGAACTGAAGTAACATCACCTACAGCCTCCTTGAATGGTGAGTTGGGTGAATGAGGGTTGGACTAGATGATCTTTCTAGGTTCCTTCCAACCCTTAACATTCTATGATATGGTTCTATGAGTCTGTGCTTGCTTTCTTGTTCTTTTGCATAGTTTCTCTTTAAGCAAAACTCAGTGACAGGCAAATAAACCATAAATATTCTATGTATCCTTGATGTTCCTTACCCTCCATAGCAGGTTGGCTGCAAGTGGACAGCCTATTGGGAACGGTTCCTTGCTTATGGTGTTTTCTCCGTTATGCCAAGGAATAAATTGGGAGTGTGCAAGTTGACATAGGTCAAAAGCATGCCAAGTTGTGTTCTAAAAACAATCTGATGCCTGGCACGATGTAATATGCTTTACAGATGTAGCTCTAGTCTCTTTTACATGTCACAGCTCTATAGTCCTCTACTTGAAGTTTTACCTCAGTTATTTGTACAATAATTGTTCTCCAGTGCTAACTACTATAATTCCTCAATAAACTAATGGGAAGATTTCAGCCTATTCTTGGAAGGTTCCATGAAAATATGATAGACAGAAATAAAATACCTTGGGACTGTTCTATGAAGGTCATCTAGGCCAATCTTCTACTTGAAGCAAGGATAACATCAAAGTTACCAGGACCTCCAGTTCCTTTTCTGCAAAGCTGCTTTCTGGTTTTTTGGCATCCAGGATCACAGACTCACAGAATAATTGAGGCTGGAAGGGACCTCTGAAGTTCATCTAGTCCAAAACCCATGCCCAAGCAGGGTCACCTAAAACTAGTTTCCCAGGACTGTAGCCAGATGTCTTTTGAAAAATTGTATCCAGGTGAGTGATATTAAAGAAATATTGCATTTAAGTATATTTATTTCAGTCATATATCAATATTCTGGTAACTGTAGTGTAACAGTACACAAATACTACCTGATCTCCAGCTAGCATGTTTTACCACTAGGGGTTATTACTGTGAATACTGCACCAAATACCTAGAGCTCTGTCCTTCTGTATGATGTTGCATTAACTCTAACATGTAGGAAAATGATATAATATGTTTATATTTTATAAGGGTATCTGATTTCAAGCTGCACTTATGTACTGACCCTAAGCATTTCTTAGTAGGAGGTAGTGTGTGCTATAAAGCTTTACTATAATGCAAAATGCTTCATTAAGCATTATCTAACACATCTAAACCAAAACACAGGCTAAAGAAGTGGTACTTTGGATGTTAGTATAATTTCTCCAAGCATCATATGTATAATTACAATCCCAGATGATTAATTTCCACACTGAAATGTAAGCAGAAAATGAAGTTCAATTTGACTTCAGAATATAAATATACTGCAGCTGTTGGGATTAATTAAGGCTGTGATGTCCTCATGTACTTTCTTGGTGATTGTTTGGAGTCTTGTTAACTTTAGTAGGGCCCATGTGGGAGAACAGGTCTGCTCAGGCAGACTGCAGCGTAGTGCTTAACTCAGACACTGCCAAAGGCACTGGTGTTCAGAGCTTGGGGAGTGCCTGTGCCACTATTTTATACATCTTTGGGGGTAAGGAATTGAGTTTTAAGAAAAGACTCTCTTGAGATTTGATGTGTTTCAGGCACAAGACCAGCCAATGATCTCTGACAAACCTCTTCACAGAATCACAGAATATTAGGGGTTGGAAGGGCCCTAGAAAGATCATCTAGTCCAACCCCCCTGCCAGAACAGGATCACCTAGACCAGCTCACACAGCAATGTGTCCAGGCAGCTCTGGAATGTCTCCAGACAAGGAGACTCCACAGCCTCCTGGGCAGCCTGGTCCAGGGCTCCCTCACCCTTACTGGAAAGAAGTTTTTCCTCATGTTAATACTAAGCCTCTTGTTTATAGAGATTATTTTCCAGTGTTTCTGCCATTTTCCTTTCTGATTGATGGAGGAAAGTGAGTGAATGAAAGCACTGCCTTCTAAGTGATAAAACAAGTAGACATAATGAGTTACTCAGATGCTCAAAAATAAACCTGAAAGCCTCTCCTCTCCCTCTCCTCGGTGCTTGAAACAGGGAATAATCACTTTCCCTGCACAGGTACAATCTTAAATATTTTTTACAGTCATTACAAAACTCAGGAGTATCCATTTCAAATGTTTCTCAGATCTTTCCTGTCTTGATACCTATACAGCAGGGAGCAGTGCTTGCTCCTACCAGTCTGTTGCATATGAGTGTGAGGCTGCTACGAATGAAAGGAGAAATGTGTGGGATTATCAGGAACCCAGAGGAAACCAACTGTGAGACCAACCTTCTAACACTGATCCATGAATGTTAAGGAATAGACAAAATGTTAAAAGTAGGGTTTAATCCTTAGAGCAATAGGCTTTCAAACCTCAACATCAGATCTATTCATCTCAGAATGATGAAACTCTTGATATTCTTACTTCTCAACCTTTCCCAATAAGAGGAAATCTGAGCCTTTTGCTGTGTGAAGAGAGATACAAGCCAGAGTACAGGGACCCACACTTCACACCAAACAAATATAGGAATCCAGGTGGCTCATGTTGCTTATCTGCCTATCTCTTCTCCTTTCTGTTTTCTCCCAAGATAATTTTTCCTCAGAAGGAAGAAATTGTGTACTCCTTTTAGTGTAGTATTTAGTAGTATCTGTGTAGAATTTGTACAGCTTTTAGTACTCAACCTGATGATGATGAGCTTGAGACCTCTGGAAGCTGTTTAGGAAGCCAAACATTAGAACAGAGTTGTACTGAAAAGTGCTGAGATGGGAGTTAAATGAACATGTAAAATGTAGTGATCCAAAGCAGAGGCAGGGATGAAATTGGATGGAAATTAACTTAATAGATCAATACAAGTTGCACACACAGTTTTGTTAAAAGTCTACATAATGGTCAATTGTACAAATAGTGCAAATGGTCAGTTGCCAAGAGGCCAGCTCTGCAAAACTGGAAAGCAGAAAACAACTGAGCCATAAAATAAAGTTAAGAGCAGTAAATTAACACACTATGAAGAATTCTGAGATACATGATCTTAATTCCTATAGTTCTGACTAAGGCTGCTGCTTAATAAAGGTTCAGCTTGACTTTTACCCTTTGCATGTATGAGTATTCTTCTGTACTTAAGCTTCTTGATAATCAAGTTGTTACTTTTCCTAAAGTTGACAATTCTTTAGGAGAATTTTACCCCAAGGAGTCTTTTTTATATTTCTGAGGGACAAGTGTGCTTGCACAGAGGAAATCATCAGAATATCTGTTTACTCCTGTATTAGGTAACTCCAGGAGGTCTCCTTTGCATCCCTTGTGGCTCTAGGAATGGTTGCCTCAGACAGAATCTAGTCCTGTGTCTAGACAGGAATGCAAAGTGATTTTGGCTGAGCTGATCAGCACAAGTGTGTTGGCTCCAAACATTGCACAAAAATGGGGAAAAAGTAGTTTCCTCACATAAAGGTGATGACAGCCAGGAAGGTGGAAATAATTTCTGTCCATTTTATTATTTTGTGGCAATTCTGAGAGAAAAGAAGTAATCTGGGGAAATGTGAAACAAGAGTTTGGTACATATTAAATCAATAAACCACAGATGACTTTAAAACAAAGCTAGTTCCAGTGGAATTTGCAATGCATTTGTTAGTTTAAATAAAGGTAGAGCTATGAACAAAAGGGGAGGTTCAGCTATAACCCTTTGGAGCCAGTGGCAAAGGTGGAGAAGGAAGACTTTGCTGGGAGGGTAAGGAGCATGACCAAGGTGCAGCAGGTACAGCTTCACATTCCTTCATTGAGTTGGAATAACAGCTTGAACTAAGTTCTTGTCTCCAGAGAAGAATTCAGAGCACTATCTGCCAGGTAACAGGAAGTTTAGGACAGCTTCAGCATCTCTGCTTGAAATAATCCCTTGCACTGAAGTGTTGTGTTGGCACTCAGACCTACAGTCATTCAGCAACACTCAACAACCAGCAAATGCTCTAGCACTGATATAGTTATAGCATCTTTAGAATGAAAAGAGTGCTCTGCCCCAGGATACCTGGTTGTTCATGAGAAAGTAGTTTCCTTGGAGAACTGAGTCCACCTCTATTAGACAAAATATGGTTTTTGAACTGAGGTTTGCTACATCTGACACAAGTGCTCACCTGTAAAGTGCAGTGAAGGATCACTGGTAGGCTTTGTGCATGGCACCCAAGCTCAGTTGTGAACCTCATCTCCCAGAAACAGGAAAATGTAGGAGAATACATTTAAACATTTATCATTTCCCTCTTCACACAAGCTCTTTTCTTCAACTCTAGTCCCTTCTCCTGTTTTTCTTTCAACAGGGATAACACAAGAGATGCACACAGGCTCATTAGTCATTTAAGTTGTTGGAAACTTGAATTACTGGCAATAAAATCCTTCTCTACTTGTTCTGTGAATGGGAGCAGATACTGCATCATACTTTGCTGACACAACTGCAGTCTGTTCTGTCTTTATTCCTGATATATTATTCATATTTTGAGCATAACTTTCTTAAATATATCTCAGATGTGTTTCTGAATTCTTTTAAGCTACTTTTAATTTATTCAGAGTCTGATTTACTAAAATACAATTCCTACTTACATTTTTACAGTCTTGTTGGCATTTCAGTCTGGATATGGCACTAATTATTGTACTATTTCCCCCAGCTTTGACTGTATTCATCATACCTGCTTTGTTTCTAGTCACTCTATCCACGTGAGCCTTTTCCTGTACAGGAAGCAATCCTGTATTACTGTCATAATCATGCTTCCTTCCTACTCTACCCCACTAATATTTTCCTAGGAAATGTCTAGGCTATTGAACTCCTAACATGATCATTACACCAGGTCTGATATAGACTTCCTTCATCTGTAAAAACATTTTCTGATGTGGTTTCTCAGTCTCTTCTGAAGCTCTCTGGCAAGCTCCAAGGACTAATGTTTTCCATATCTTATTCTTCAATTTACTTCAAATAGTCCCTGTTGCATTAGCCAAAATCCTAGTGTCATTTATTTCTGTTTATTCAATATTCTCCCTATACACAAATTGCTCCCTCCCTCATTACTTTTGTTTTACCTCACCCATCTGCAAACTTTATATGTTGGTAATTTTATCTCCCAGTTGATAGCCTGATTTAACCAAGTCTCTGTCATTCCAGTGTAAGCATAATTTTTCCTCAACATATGTTTCCAATACAAAAATCTTGTTACATATGTTTCTAGAATTTGTTAAACACGTTTATTCTGTTCTTTGTCCTTTCTGTTCACTTAAAAAAAAATACAGAGGAAGAAAAGATTTCCACACTGAATTCATTTACAAACTCAGCACCTCTTTCTCTAAGCATTACACTCCATATCTATTTTGTCTGTATGATTTCCTGCTGTTTTGCCATAAAAGGAAATTAAGACTCTTTCAATTGCTCTTTTCATCCCAATCTGAAACTTTCTGCAAAGTCAATTGATCCTAGAAGTTGTCAAACGGTCTCTTTAGGTAAGAGATCTTAAGCTATATATTGTCTGCACAGAATTATTTTGAAGCAATGTAACAGTTATTATTAGTCTACAAGACCAATCTGTTGCCTTCTTGATTCAATGGTTGCCCTGGAAAGATATGCACCCTCAGCAAGTTGCAGATGACAGCAAGCTGAGTGGTGCAGTTGGCACACCTGAGGGGCAGGATGCCATTCAGAGGGACCTGCCAAATCTCAATGTGTGGGCCCATGGGAATCTTATGAGGTTCAACAAGCCCAAGTGCAAAGTCCTGCATGTAGGTCAGGGCAGTCACTGATATCAGGACAGGCTGGAGGATGAAGGAATGGAAAGCAGCCTTGTGGAGAGGCACTTGGGTGTATTGGTGGATGAAAACCTGGGCATGAGCCAACAGTGAGCACTCGCAGCCCAAAAGGCTGACAGAATCCTGGGGGTGGCCAGCAGGTGATTGTCCCCTCTGCTCCACTCTGGTCTGTACCCAGCTGCACTACTGCATTCAGCCCTAAAGCCCTCAGCATCAGAAAGACATGGACCTGTTGGAGCAGCTCCAGAGCAGGGCCACAGAAATGATAAGAGGGATTGAACACATCTCCTGTGAGGACAAGCTGAGAGAGTTGGGGTTGTTCAGCCTGGAGAAGAGAAGGTTCCAGGGAGACATTATTGCAGCCTTTCAGTAGTTAAAGGGAGCCTATAAGAAAGATGAGGACAGTATTTTTAGCAGGGCCTCTTGCAATAGGAAAAGGGCTAATTGTTTTAAACTGAAGGAAGGTAGATTTAGGTTAGATATAAGGAAGAAATTTTTTACAGGGATGGTAGTAAAACACTGAAACGTTGCCCAGAGAGGTGGCAGATGTCCCATCCCTGGAACCATTCAAGGTCAGGTTAGACAGGGCTCTGAACAACCTGGCCTAGTTGAAGATATCCCTGCTTACTGCAGGGATGTTGGACTAGGTGACCTTTAAAGGTTCCTTTCAACCCAAACTGTTCTATGATTCTGTGATATTTAAAAGGTTGACCCACATGATTTATTCTTTCCTTATCAAGCAGTCTCTCATGCTTTCAGTCCTTTCTGAATGCCAAAATCTTCACCCTAGGCTAAAACTGCATGGCTGGAAATGAAAATATTTAATTAATTTTTTGGGTTGTATATATTGTTGATACCTTTTTTTCATCAATCAACTTCATTTCTCTCCCTCTCTAACACAGCTAGGATGATACAGCAGGGTTTGGATGCTTGTCAATCAAAGATCAATCTGATTTTGGAAATGAAAAAACCAATTCACTTATTTGTCTGTTAATGGCAGAGAGCAGCTGTCTAAGCTGCCCTGCAGCTGCCCATGGAAAGTAAAATTCTGGGCTCAGAGGACTGGAATAATTACAGCCTGCCCCTGTTCTGGTTTGGACCAATCTAATCTTCGCTCCAGATGCTTCTGCCTAAACACAGGGTAGCATCTTAATTCTTCAAATGGCTGATTAGATTACAGATTTACCACTTTTCCCAATATGAGCAGGGCACAGTACAGCTCCCACTCAAAAATATACAAGTTGCCTACTTGAATAAAGCCTGAAGAAAAAGTGATTTTGTTGTAACTCAGCATATTTATCGCTTCACTCTTCCTCTCCTTTTTCACTGTTATTGTCTATGCTCTGTTGTCTGCTGTTCCCCTCCAGCTGCCATAGTTTATAGCAACTACTGCTTCACACTCCTTTTGAGATATTTACCTATAAGCCATGTCTACATCTGCAAACTAACCTTCTCCTGTCTAGCTAACCTGAGGCATGTTTCATTGCGGTTCTGGTAGCTGCATTAACAGCTATGATGGTGATTGACCTGGTGTAGAGTGGATGAAAAACTGGAATGCCTTTTTACTCTTCCTGTCAGTAAAACACCTGCTTCTAAGCCTTCCACTAATGGAGGTGGGGGAAATAAAAAAAAAAGAAAAGGAAAATCAAACATATTACATTACAGTAAAACTGCAGAGTGCAGGGAGATTGATTTAGGCAGTACGTGTTTGTGCAGACTGGAATACACTTTGAAGTCTGAGGATTGGGGCCATATACTTCAAAGAGCTGTAAGGATTTAGGGGATAAATTATGAGTCCAAGAGTGCCACGTGAATCAGGCAGTGTGGACACAGACCCAAAGATCTGGATGTGAGTGCCTGGCTCACAAACAAATAGATGAAATACTAATAACATTGGTGCCTGTCTGTAGGAGATAGGCCTCTGATGAATACGGATAGCCAGATTTTGCTCTATCATGTGGTGGAGAGCATGGGAAGGAGTGCACTTTTAGTCAGTTTAGGAGTCCCTGATAAATAGGGTGGACCTTGCTAGCTCTTCTGTGATCTGTTTGCTATTTGGAGAACTCTTCTGAGGTGAGATTTACCCTCCTCAGAACTAATTGGAACCTTATTATTCCTGGGCTGAAATAAGAACAAGATGTCTTAGTGAAGAAGCAATGTCCAGACCAGCAGATCAGTGATGGAAAAAGTTCATCATGATGTAGAGAGAGGGAGAAAGGTATCAGCATGAGGGAGAAATGTATAGAAGTGAATAAATGTAGAAGGATGAACAAAATAAAAACATACAAAACTGTGTTGTAGAAATGAATTAAGGATATAGATACAAGAGATCAGTAATAAAGTGAAAATATGTTTACAACAAGAAAACAGTGTTTAAAAATATGCATTTACCTAACTTATTACTTTAACTTGCAAAAATAAGATAGCATCTATGCCAAAAATTATTTTAAAACTGTTAGCTTGTGCAGCACTAAAAGCATAATTATATCATTTGTTTATTTGCATGATTTTTCATATATGCAAGAGGTGAAATGGAAATTATCCATTATGGATGAATACAATTTTTGAACACTTGAGAACAGATACTGTGGCTTGCCCTTCAAAACAGAACCTCTAGGGTAAGAGTCTGATGGATTGTACTTTACAGCATCAAAGTAGAGGACTGGGGGTAAGCTGATACTTTTGAGGGTGTGTTTATTTGTAATATATCAGATGACTAACAATTGCATGCATGAAATGCTATATGCACCCTTTTAAACTTGATACAAGCTGATTATAAGGAGCCACATGATCTCATCTCACTCAAAAGCTGAGTGATCTTAAACATGACATGATCATGTTTGGTCAAAATCTCCTGTCACCCCATTGAGCTAAATGGTACCAGAGGGAGCTTAGCACCTTCTCTAGGAGTTGTGAGCCAGTAACAGGATCAAGCTAAGAATGTGCAGGAGGTGAGTCAGGAATGAAGTGTTGCCATGAGCAAGGAAATATCAATAGCTGTCTTTCTCATTCTGTGCACAGCTTTCCAATAAACTTGTATAAATCAAGATGGCAATACGAGGCAAAAAATTGACTTAAGGTCTGATCACAGGGATACATATTACTGTCAGTTAGAGTTGCACAAGTTTATGTGTAGGGATAGGTTAGCCAGTAATGCCCTGACTTTATGATAACTCTCATACTTACTTTGGAATATTCAAATGTTCTGCAAACACCAGTATAGCCATTTAGAACAAATACAGCTTTTCTTCAAAGTTTAGTTAATATTCCATATAGGCTGCTTGCCATGATGACTAATGTACTGCAACCTTGCTGTTCTGCATTAAACATCATGAAAATGTACATCTGCACTGGATTTTTTTTTTCTTTCCTTTGTTTCTAAAATGCTGAGTTCTGCTAAAAAAAATTGGATGGAAATCAAATGTGAGAAGCTTAGCCAACTTTAGTGGAATGATATCAGAGATATATTATCCCTTAATGAAGCAAGTATAGAGGGCAGACTGATTTATAGAGCAATTTTTTGCACCATTACCTAACTTGATTGTGTACAAATAGTTTTCTGTATTCACAGCCATCATGTCTCTGCATTTCTTCTAGTGTATACATTTCAAAAGCTGATGTCTTTTTATAAAGCACTGAAAGATCTGAGGGTTTTCAGCTGAACAGTGTTGATGTCATGTAAAGCTGTTTATTGAACTTTTATATGCTTTAACACTTTTCTTAGAGAAAAGTGTTAAAGCATATAAAACCAGACAAATAGATTCCTTTTTCCTGCTATGATTAATATCCCTTTGGAACAGAGGGAAGCTTCAATGTCTGTTCTAAGTATTTTGTTGCACAGTTTTGATACGATATCACCTCTTACCTACATAACTGTTATTGTCTTTTAAATAGGCTGAGTGTTGCTCTACCTAAACATTCACCTATTCTCAATCCATAGACACTTCAAACTGCAATTTCAAGAAGTTATGGTCTCAGATGGTGTTTCACCTGGTTCCTCCTGATTCCTCTTCCTCTGGTTTTAGGCCTAGATCTTGCAAAGAAATAGTAATTTTCACAGGGATTCACAGAAATTCAGTGGGTTTTGCCCTCAGGGAGCACTGTGGAATTGTGAATTGTGAATGTGGAATTGTGAAACCATTACTTAGTTAAGTGTCAGATATTCAGTCTCATGCACTACCTACAAAACATATATAGAATCCTAGAATCCTAGAATGGTTTGGGTTGGAAGGGACCTCTGGAGGTCATCNTGGCTCCTGACTCCCGTTGCTAAATCCAGATTCATATCAGGCACACTTGCTGATCTGCTTTCTCTACAGCCACCTCTGCTGTGTTGAGTGAGGGTACAAAAGGGAAGTCTTGGTCCTGATCTTCATAGAGAAGAAAAGTGTGCTCAGGAGGGTCTGAGCAATGACAAACTATGTCTCAGCCTTTTCTTTGTTCCATTACTCAAGTAACCAGTAAGCATTTTATTGACAGGAGACTTAAGCATTAGTATAGAAAAATAAAAGCCGCTCGGGTCAGAACTTGGGAGTTTAGGGATTAATTACCTCCATCTCCATAAACAAAAGCTCTAGGTGCTCAAATGTTTTAATTTTGTTTTGGATTCACAGAATCACAGAATCATTTTGGTTGATGTCACAGTTGGGATGGACAAACAACACTGCACAGGTTTCATCTTATGGTGAAGCAGCAAGTTCAAGTCTCTTTATTAACTACAAGTGTTTAGCACGTGCCTCTTTGCTACTGGTTACATGTAACAATAATAATACACTATTGGTTAATATTTGCATATTGCCAAGTCATCCTCACTTTGCCAAACACCTGCTCTATGGTTAGTCCTCTGCTCTGTGGTACACTTTGATATCTCCAAGGTCATTTCCTGACTCCATACCTCCACAGGTTGGAAGAGACCCTTAAGATCATCAAGTATAACCACTAACACAGCACTACAAGTCACTAGTAAACCACATCCCTCAGCACCAGAGCTATGCATCTTTGAACCACCTGCAGGGATGGTGACTCCACCACTTCCCCGAGCAATCTGTTGCAATGCTTAACCACTCTTGCAGTGAATTTTTCTTTTTTTCTAATATTCAATCTAAACCTCCCCGGGCACAACTTGAGGCTTGTCCTATCACTTGTTATTTGGGAGGAGAGATTGACCTCCACCTCATTATAACCTCCTTTCAGGCAGTGGTAGAGAGATACAAGGTCTCCCCTGAACCTCCTCTTCTCCAGGCTGAAAAACTCTACTTCCCTCAGCTGCTTTGCTTAAGACTTGTGCTCTAGATCCTTCACCAGCTTTGTTAACCTTCTCTGGGCATGCTCCAGCACCTCACTGTCTTTTTTGTGAGGGGTCCAAAACTGAACACAGTTTTCTAGGTGCAGCCTCACCAGTGCCAAGTACAGGGGAACAATCACTGCTCTAGTCCTGCTGGCCACACAATATCTGATAGAAACCAGGATGCCATTGCCCTTCTTGGCCTTCTGGGTACACTGCTGGCTTATATTCAGCTGTCTGTCAACCATCACCTCCAGGCACTTTTCCACCAGGCAGCTTTCCAGCCACTCTGCCCCAAGCCTGTAGCATTGCATAGGGTTGTTTGACCCAAACACAGGACCTGGCACTTGTAGATCCTGCTTTCTTGCGAGTCTAATGACATAAAGCAAAGAAGCTTTTTGAGGGGAGAAGCTCCTCTGAGCTGATGTGCCTGACTGAATATAAAATTTCTGCTCTCAAGAAATTATTTTCAAGCTATTTAATTATGACACATCCTGTGATTTTGGTGGAGGATTTCTAATGTAGACAGATGTTTGAAATAATGTGTTTTTCCATTTTCTGTATTCCAAGAAATCTAATTCACAAAAGCAACCCCCTACACTGGCTGATTTCCTCTCTGTGGGGGCCTAAGTGTAATTGATACTGTACTCCAGTACAATGACAATCAGGTTGTTTTCAGCCTCAGATTTTCTACATCTAAGTGAGAGAAGGAAATATTTAGATGAGGGGAATTGAGACTATGCTCACATAAATATTTAAATATAATAAGCCAAATGAATTTCTGGTATAATTACACAAATATTACACTGGTTACAGCTATAATTTGGAAATTAATCTGATAAGTACTAGTCTCAGTTGAGCTAAAGTAGAAATTATCCAGTGTTGGGAAATGCCAGAGTAAATATGATCTGATTCACATGTTATAGCACAGTGAAGCAGATGTTTCTGCTCTGAAACCTTAGACCATTTTCAACATGGACAAAAGCAGGTGATGAGCATGGCAGGGCTGGAACACTTAGGTGTAAATGAGAGAGTAAACTAGAACATTTGCCTATCCAGGCAGGTCCCCTTCACACTCTATTTCCTGTTCCCAAGTTCCTTTTGACATAAGTGACTCCAGAAGGGGAGCTGGTCTTCCTGCTTCCGGATGTTCGGGAAGTGTTCTCCCGGTCTGCTATTTAAGAAGCCAATTCAGAGCTTTGCAGAAGTACAGCATTTGTTCTATTTGCTGTTAAAAACTAAACACACAAAGCAACAACTCTGACACAACCACCAGCAACAGGTTCACAGAAGCTGGAACACTTGTGTATTTTGTTCCACAAGGACAGAGATACTTGACCGTGAGTGCCATAAAACCTGGTAACCAGAGGCTCTTTCAACACCAGCTTAATGATCTCTTTGGCACCTCTCAAGGAACAACAACAAAAAAATCTGCTGACACTTTTCTACCTAGTAAAAGCCAAGAAAAACATGACAAGATCTGCAGAGGTGGAAGTGTCTCAGAGAACACACCTGGCAACAGGGATAATCAGGAAGATTTTCTTAGGGCGCTGTTTTGGAAGAGTTTCCAGGGACAAAAATTTGCTATGAATGATTTTCAGAGACCAAAACTGTTGACAGCTGCAAACAGTCTAGCCATTTCCAAGTGTATCTGCCCATTGCCTTGAAGGAAGGCCTCTCAGTTCCCCCCAGAAGGGTCCTCAGTGTGGCTATTCTGCCAAACAAGTCCACTTCTGCTGGACTGGGCTCCTTTCTAATGTAGACTTAGTCAAAGGCATCAGGTCAGATTTGAGACTAGCTCTGGAATCTTAGAGCTGTATTTATTAGACCTTCGTTCACGAAGCCTAGCCACGATGACAATGATGACAGTGTCAGCAGAAGGCTGAGGTGTTCTGGGGAGTCTTTGGGTTGAATTGTTAATAGCGGGGTGATATGAACCTGGTGACTTATCAGGAAGGATTTTACACACTTAAGCAAAACAAAAGAAGGTAGCACCTGGAGGCAGAATTGTACCTGGGGACAAGAGGCCAGAGCAAGGGCTGGAAACTAGCATGGAGATCTTGGAAAGACAGTATGGTTTTCAAGTACTCACATACCACCAGAACATTCTCTTTATAAAACAGAAATCCCTGCTAAGGTAGGAGCATGTTGCAACTTTAAGGACAAAAGAAGTGGAAACATCAGGGACAATAAATGGAGCCAGGCAGCTTTAGGAAATCTGTGTAATAAAAATTACTGTAATCAATTTTGGAAGAAATGAAGGGCTCACAATAGGATCTCTGCACTGGTAGTATCAGCTTCTAAATAAGAATATGACTCCTGGGATTCAATGAGCGGATGCACTGTATATTGTCTTAGAAACCAAGCAGATGCAGAGCTGACTGATCTCCAAATAATACATGTTAATAAACCTGAGGAAGAGATTGTCAGTAGGAATTCTGATGAGATATGATTAAATTATCTTATTTTCCAAAATGTAACAGCTCAAAGTTGTCATAACTGAGGATGAGAAGACAATGCCAAAAGATCCAAGTGAGAAACAAGGTTGCTTATGGTTTTTCCATGTGTCAAAACCAGCATAAAATTTTAAAAATACAATAATGGTCTCAGAGTAAGACCTCAGATATCAGTAAATAGGCTCACAGTGCATAATAAGAATTTTTCAAAATATCAGTAAATGGCAGCAAAATCATAGGACCTTAGGTGTTTTAATTTTCTCTCATATATATATATATATATATATATGTGTGTGTATATATATATACACATGCCTTTTAATTCCTGTTGGCTCTTCTGTAATACTATTCGGTTACTGTCTGCAGGAGCAGGTCAAGTCAGACAGCAGATACTAAATAAAGGTTTTGTTACATCAGCCACAAAAATATAACTTTTGGCCTTCAGGTTTTTTGCCATCTTTATTGTTCCAAAATTCCTCTCTTTCTGGTGAGAAACCAGCAGTCACCTTTAAAGCCATTTGAGCTGAAATGAGGCCTCATGTAGCATAATGCTTTCATGGTGGTTTGAGATGATTCATTGATATTCATGTACACATCCTATTGCTTGTTTCTCAAAGAGCTTTCTAAGAGCAAAATCTCTGTTTTACCTCCTCTGTCCTAGCATTTTCTCTTGAATGTATCAAACAGAAAGAGCGTAGACAGTAAAATCTATTTTCTTTCAAATGTATATATTGCTTCAAACAAAATAACACCTATTTTGACTATATTAAAAGTTGTTAAAATATACCCCACATCAAACTCTCAGATTATAACCTTTTTTGGCAATGAGTCTTCTTCCTCATTGAATAATAGTTAATGTAAGTGCTATAGTTAAGTCTAAAGACAGATTCTGGTCCTCATCACCAGAGCTCAAACTGTTGCATAGGTAACCTTGATGTGTTGCAGTTTGAGAAAGTGCAATGTGAACTGCAGTTGTTGATGCCCTTATGGCCATCCTTTATCTGCTATGCTGGAGATGATCTTCTTCACTGGGTGCTTTTACCAGTTTCTCGTCTTTCAGCTGTCCTTAGTTTTTCTTCAAAGATTTTCTTTTCATATGGAAAATTCAAATAGTGTTCTGTGTTGGGTCATTATTACAATGATGATACAACATCCAGGGATGTCTATTCTATTACTGGAAAGTAAAAGACTGGTTTGGTTTTTATGATGACTGTTTAAAAACCCACTAGTAACTAATGGCTAATTGGACATGCTTGACTTCTTTTATTTATCTTAATCATTTTTGTAGTGCATTGAGAATTCAGGTATCAATCAAATGTATAAAAGCACTTTTTTTTTTCCTAGCAGCACTTCTGTCAACTTAGAGGGGGTCAGAATAGTCTTCCTTTCCACATGGCATGTAACTATTCCCCCAAAATCTGTTCTCTCTGTCTGGCCTTTGTTGTTCTATTTATTCTACTGTTACTGCATCACATTTCATCTGTCTCATAATCCTGTGGGACAGACCTTGCTTACACTCCTATTGCATAGAGCCTGCAAATTAAAGATGCAAAAAGCAATTTCCATGAACTTGGGATGCTTAGTATTGTGATAGCTGAGGCTTTGTTTGTTCTCTTCAATTCACTTAATTAAACTAAAAGGAAGGAAAGAGTAAAGAAATACAAACTAGTGGATGCAGCAGGGGGTAAAGATATGAAACAAAGAAAAACAAAACAAAGCAAACCCTTGCTCAGAAGTGGCAATGTAGTTCCCAGAAACACTGACTTTACTAGATGCTTCTCTGTGCTCTGTCAGAAGCTTCAAATTCAGGCCTATGTAGCCAGAGAGCCCTCCTACTGATGCTAACAGTGACTATTAAGGGTAATAGTTGCACAGAAGAACTGAAAGATTAAATACAAAATCCAAACCCAAATATTAGCCTTTCAGGTATAGGATGAGAAGAGCCATCTCTCTACATAAACACTGTAGTTGCAAGCACATATGTTTCCTTACAGCTATGTGTGCTAATGTTACAAACATGTTGTTCTACTTTGAGGCAAATCAAGGTATTCTGTGCCATATACATCATATTCAGTCCCTGAAACTTTGACATCAAGCTTGGGCCCAAGGGTCTCTTACATAAGGCCTAAGACCCAAGCAAAACAGGTGCATGATTAAGCTATTTAGCACCTAATTAACAGCCAGTACAAAAAGGGAGAAGTTGGAGTCTTTGCTCTTCTTGAAGGTTGAGCACCTGAGCCTTGTAAGGATCAGAAGTTCAGCTTTGTTGCTGCAGGATTCTATTCTGCTTTCCATCTCAATTCAAGAGTTCCTGAGTTCAAGCTCCAGGATCCATCCCCTGAGTCTGAGTCCTGCTTGCTGGTGAGTCCTGCTGCTACAGCATCAGTGGTGATGGTGGTGTAGTTGCTGTCAAGGGGGATTTGAGTGTAGTATTGTTTTTATGTGTGTGTATATTGCATTTCTTTCATTGAAGTAGTTTCATTTCCAATCTGCAAGTCTCTCTCTCTCTCTGTTACTTTCCTGTTTTCCTCCCTAGAGTGGGGGAAAAGGGGATAATAGAGAATATGTGTCACTGGACTAGTGATAGGCCCAGCCTTAACCCTTAACACATGTTTGCACATGCCTGGCCTAAGTGTTTTCACGCTTCATGAATTGGATGAGTGGCAGGAAACACAAGATACTTTACAGTGATGTTAGGGGTCAGAACTCCCACTGACTTCAGTAAATGTGATAGTGTTGCTTTAACTAAGCTCCAGACAAGGAAGACCCCTGCATGGAACCTGTGAGTCAAAGGATGTTTTACCTTACTAATTCTGATGGGAATAGAAAGCCCATACTGTATGTCTTGTTACTGAGTCAACAACTATAGCAGAGGTATCAGTTATTAGAATATATGGAAAATCTTGTGTCTTCTTTCCTTTGCTTAGGAATTTGCAGTGAGACTTTGTTTGGACCAGATCCTGTGCATACTTGTGAGGACTTTATGGTTTAAAATGTTTCTGAGCTTAAAGTTCTGCTTCTCCATACAAAGTGGGAGGTTTTAATTTTTACACAGTTATAAACTCTGGTCTTATTTAGTGTTCCAAATAATACTTCCTAACCTCCTCTACAGAATTAAAGATGAATGAGAGAAACTATTTCCAAAAGTTATATTTGTGTGTTCTGATATGCATTTCTGTCATATAAGAAAGAACAATTTGTACATTTTCTACACTCTGGGTTGCCCAGGACTCCTAAATGTGTAATTTGGAAGGTAGTCCATTAACTACCTGAAGGTCTGCTCAAAGAATTCTCCTGTCTACATATATATTAGGATATATATTAGGTCCAGAAGGACCTGGACAAGCTGGAGAGGTGGGCCCAGGTGAACCTCATGAGCTTCAACAAGACCAAGTACAGGGTCCTGCACCTGGGTCGGAACNTGTGCTAATTCCTGATGTGTGATTGTTAATTAGAGATTTGCTGAAAATGAGAATTATGGCTACACCATTTTCTACTCTTCACAAATGCAGCATTCATTTCCTGAATTCTTTTCCTGGCTTGTAGGCAGGATACAGATTTCTCCTCTGCTACTGGCAGCAGGCATCTGAAATTGTCATGATAGCCCACTGATTTATAACATCAGAGTGAGTCACAGAGTCTACTGGGCATCTCTTAGACCATGATAGTGAAAGGGAGAGGTTCATGACTTCCACTCTGAAAACTTTTTCCACCCCTTATTATGTGAGAAAATGAAGCCCTGACTCAGGAACTGCCTCAGATAGCTCTAATTAAAATATTGAGCTCTTTTACAGAAAGAGGTTTCCAAAATAATACAGACTCCCTACAGCCTGTTTGAGGGAATGAGTTACTGGGATGCCTGGACATGTGCTTTCCTTGCAAAGGAAAGTTCTTCCCTCAAAATTTATTAGCCCTTCTGAAAAAAATCCTATTGCAGCTGAATTGAATTTGGCTAGTTATTACTTTGGGGAAAACTAAGATGCTTTGCAACACCTATAGTCTTTCCTACACTCATCTGTCTGGAAAAGTGGCATGCGGTCTATGTTCAGCACTTCTCATAGCAAAGAAAGACTTGCAGTGAGTCCATTATGGAATTAAAAGCTGCCTTTAAACATCCACTGTGTAATTAGCTGAAATCTGGACAAAGGTGTTGCCAGATATAATTTGAAAGCTGAAAATCACTACTGGCAGCAGTTGTCACTTTGAGAACTAGAGGAATTTTGCCACATCATGAAAAATATAGCTCAAGTTTAAATCAATCTCCTTTGCCACAAGTTCTCTACTTTGGTCGCACCACACTGTGATGATCAGGTTGCTCTGGAAGTTATTGACCAAAGTCCCATCAGAATTACATGGATGGGCCTTCAGATATGATTAATCTCCCTTTATTCTAAGCACTTTAAGCATGGGCATAAACTGCTTTAAGTTAGTTTGACAGGTTCCCTCTTTGAGTCTCAGAATCAGCTCAGGTGGTGCCAGAAGTGATGCCGAGTCAGACTGAATTTGAGTAAGCTCAAGCCAAATGAGGTGTATACCACCAACACACAAAGAGGTATCAGTTATTAAAAGTGTTTAATTTTGAACTTTTTCCTTTGATGTTCATCCATCACAATTTTGGCATGGCCTCTGGTTTTCTACAAGATTGGTTTAAATGTAATTCTTTAGCAACAAAGAAGCTTTTTTGTAGCATTCAATCATTTAGCAAGCATGATCTCTGAATGCCATTCAACTCAGGCACAGCAATATGGGCTAATGAAGTAATTTTTATCTGGTTTTGCTGTTAATCTGTTTTGGTTTTGTTTCTTTTTTTAAGTGCAGCTTTGTTAGATATATCCTATTATGTATTTTGGCCTAATCTTCTAATCAAAATACAGTTTGGAGAGATATACTATTATGTATTTTGGCATAATCCTCTAATCAAAATACAGTTTGGAGGCTCTTATTTTTGTTTTCCAAATTGTTGTATGCTTTTATAGTAACATTTTTGAAAGATGGGTATTAAAAGTATCATAGATAAAATATTCCTATTGTACACATGGGAAAGGCAAATTAAGGGCTCAAGCATCAGTTCAAATCCTGCAGTATGTGAGTGAATTTTAATTCGTTTCTGATATGTGGAAACACAAACATAAATCAGCAAATTACTAAGTTTCTTCAATACACTAGGAGAAAAACAGGTTCATCATGAAAAATTTGACAGACAAATTTATGGGTATCAGAAATCTCAGCATTATAATAAATATACCTTTTGATATACTGTGCTTCTACAGCAATTCTGGTAATGTCATAAGAATTCATGCTATGAGTACTACAATGCAGTTGTATTATTAGTGAGACAAAGAAGACTGCTGACAAACTGTCTCCATTCTGGGCCTTTCCTTTCAGGTTGTGCATATCTAAGCTCATATTTGCTTCATTGGTGTCTGTCTCTTACACAAACTGTTCAGGCAGTCTGGAGTATGTTGTGGACTAACACTAGTATAATGAAAAAGAAAGAAAATCTATATTTGAAGGATGAAGGATTTTAGTTCTCCATTGGAATGTCTGGGAGCAGAAATCTGCCAGGTGGTTCTGACTGCTGGGCTGGAGGCTGTGGTTTCCTATTCAACGTGCAAAGGTTTTTTTTCTTATACATGAGGACCTGATATAGGAGAGGGATGAGTACCCTCAGGGAACAGCAGAACCACCCAAGATGTTTCCCTCAGGTCCTTTGAGTCCCTCTGAGATATTCAAAATGATCAGCAAAAAAACTTTCTCTCCTCTTTCTTCACAGTATCACAGCATGTCAGGGGTTGGAAGGGACCTAGAAAGATCTAGTGCAACCCCCCTGCCAGAGCAGGATCACCTAGACCAGCTCACACAGCAATGTGTCCAGGCAGCTCTGCAATGGCTCCAGACAAGGAGACTCCACAGCCTCCTGGGCAGCCTGGGCCAGTGCTCTGGCACCTGCACTGCAAACAAGTTCCTCCTCATGTTAATACTAAACCTCCTGTGGTCCAACTTGCTCCCATTCCCTCTTGTCCTACCATTGGATGCCATTGAGCAGAGCCTGGCTCTCTCCTCCTCACACTCACCCTTCACATATTTCTAAGCATTGCTGAGGTCTCCTCTCAGTCTCCTCTTGTCCAGGCTGAAGAGACCCAGCTCTCTCAGCCTGTCCTCCTAGGGCACATGCTCCACTCCTTTCAGGATCTTGCTGGCCCTGGGCTGGACTCTCTCCAGCAGCTCCCTATCCTTCTGGAGCTGAGGGGCCCACAACTGGACACAGCATTCCAGGGGAGGCCTCCCCAGGGCACAGGAGAGGGGAGAAGAACCTCTCTGGCTCTGCTGGCCACGCTCCTCTTAATGCATCCTAGGATGCCATTGGCCTCTTGGCCACAAGGGCACATTGCTGCCTCATGGGCATCCTCCTAGCCACCAGCACTCCTAGAGCTTTTTCCCCAGGGCTGTTTTTCAACAGATCAGTTCCCAGTCTGTACTGATCCATGGGGTTGTTCTTTCCCAGATGCAGTACTTTATACTCACCTTTGTTACATGTCATTAAGTCTCTCCCCGCCCATCTCCCTAGCCTGTCCAGGTCACTCTGGATGGCAGCACAGCTCCTGGTGTGCCAGCCACTCCTCCAAGCTTGGGATCATCTGCAAACTTGCTGAGGGAACACTCTCCCCCTTCATCTAGATCATTAATGAATATATTGAACAGTACTGATCCCTGGGGCACACCATGGACTTGGTTTCAAATAGCTAGGGTGTCCTGCTTTGTGCCAGGTGGGACTGGCAAAGGAGCTGCTGCATATGCAGCAGTGGAGCACCATGGCTTATAACACTGAAGGTTACTGCCTCAGCAGTGACCAGTGGAGTAGAGCTTCCAGCATCAGCTAGGAGACCTCTGATCATTTAGGGAGTCTGGGAGGAAAGGAACTGAGGGGAGTGGACCCTCAGTGCTGCTGTCATATCTTATTACTTACTGGGGCAAGGGTCCAGTTGTGGGATCAAGGCCCAAGCTGAGAAACTGGAGTGAACATGGGATGCACTGGATCTTAGTAGAAATTGAAAACATAACATGACTAGACACAGAGATCATGGATGTTTTGTGACATCTGGACTGTGTGAAAAGATAGGCAAGCACACTGTTATTTGGATAAGGATTTGGCAGCTCTGGTGCAAGAAGAGAGAAAAGAATTAGCATCCAAACTTTAAGGTGGATGTTAAATGCTCATTATTTAAATGGTGTGTTTCAAGAAGCCACATGGCCATCAGTGCACAATTACATCTGCAAACTTGGAACTAAGTTAAGACAACGTCTGGTTTCTTTTAGAAGCACTGCCAGCTGGGAGTCATTCTGAGCCCTGCCTGTTGCTGGATGCCCTTGGAATTAGATACTAAAATATTAGACTGTAATAGCCTTGCTGGATATCTGGAATCCTGCAGATTTTATCTCTAGTTTTCTGAAAAAGCCATTTTCACTCACCTAGGTTCAAACTGAGGACAGCAAAACTTTGCAGCAGCAGCAAATGTAATGTACCTTGATCTCAAGTTCCAAGTACTGCCATGCTGCTAATAGTTACAGTATCAGTGGAAAACAATTGTCAGAAACAAGTCTGTGTGAGAGAAAGTCAGTAGTATCCATTTAGAGTGAAACATTTCTTTGTAGTCCTTAAAAGAATTGCAGTTAGGTTATAGCTGATTTCTCAGTGAAGAGTTTAAGAACTGCAATTTATAAACTCATAAAAGAAATACTTATAGGCAAAAAAAAGAGGCATTTTTTTATCCAGATGGGGAACCTTTTATAAACTGCCTTTTGGTTCATATAATGTTTGTCCTGGTTCAGCTGCTAAATTCATCATAGTGAATATAACAAATAATGTATGACTATTTAAAAAAGTTAATATTTCTGCAGTGTATTGATTTAATTCTTTATCGTACTTTGGGCACAACCTGAGTATTGCTCTCTTTGTTCATTACTGCACATTTTGATCAGTGATTTATTGGTGCAAAGTGAGATCCAAATTCCTATCAGGTTGTGTAGAAGGGTGGAAAAGAGGTTGTCTTGTTTGTCTGGCTTAACACAAAGATGCCTGTAGATCTTCCCTCAGCAAGTCAAGCTTTAGATTCCAGTGATGATACTGGTGACCTTTAAACATGAACTACAAGAAAATTCCATTCAGTAAGCCAGTTAACACTGGAAATACACTAAAAAAATATGCAAAAAGACTTGCAATCAATTTCCATTAGCAAAGTTTCAAAGATTGAGTTCCCATTTTCTTAACCTTTGAGTTGAGCAGCTACAGAGACAGACAGAGAGATTCCTCCCTAGCAGCTGTCTTTTCTTTTCTGCTTCATTATCTCAATTTTACCAAGAGTGGGATTAAACAAAAGCCAGACAATCTCAAGGCACAAAGACAAAGTGGTATGTAAAGCCATTTTGTGTGAAATCAAAGGACATGTCTTTATGGAGCTGCACATTCCCTGTCTTTAATCTCCATCGAGTGGGACTCAGGTGCCCTCACTAGTGTTTGACTTTCCAAAGACCTGACCACATATACCTAATCACCTTTGAATTTCTGACCATATATACTTATTTTGCTAATTAAATGCTCTAGTTATAATATGTTACTTATTTATAATATGCAGATTTAAGCAGAGAAGAGGGGAAATTTGGCTTCTAAGCCAGAATATGTAGTTCATGTGCTTCCATTTTTTTCCTCAATAATGCATTACCTGTAGATGGGAGCTACCTATTTCTTCTCCCTGTTAATCCTGGACTTTCCAGGCCAGGAAAACCCTTACCTTAGAGCTTAAAAAAAAAAAATAAAAAAATCCTTGAAATTTGTAGCAAAAATGAAGCTTCTGTACATATCTCCAAAAGTCATTGAGATAACCTCTTACCATATAAATTGCAATTCTGTGGTCCTTATCACTATAAGATTTAACTCTGGGGAATACAAATGTACAGGATTAAAACCACAACTCTGCAATAGATAATAAATGACATTATTAAAAAAAATAACATGAGCAATACTTTATACTCAGCAAAGTGATAACTTAGAAATACAGTTTCTTCACTGTTGTTTAGACACAGAATTTGGAGGAGGCAGATAACTTCCTTCCTAATGGACAGGCACCCTTTACAGGCCATTAGTGTGGAATTAATGAAAGCATGTCTGTGCAGCAATTAATTTCCTGTACTTGTGTAATAACAAAGAAAGGAAAGGAAGAGCTGTTCTCCTCCCACAGCTGATAGCTGTGTTCCTGTGCCTAAAGCTATTTGGCTTCTCACATGTTCTGTAACATCCTTCATGACCTTGGAAAAATCATTTGATCTCTCTGTGCCTTAAATCCCCTTTATCACAAAAAGGAATTAATTACACTTCACTGCTTTCAGGGAAGTGTCATTAGGCCTAATTAGTTAATGTCTGTAGAGTGCTTTGAGAGCAATCTATTGACAGATGATATTCGAAGTGCAAAACATCACAGTTAAAATTTGTAGCAGTCTGACTTAGTGTTATCTGTTTAGCACAAACAATGCTCCTGGCAGTCTAGAAATGCTAATCTGATGCATTAGACAAAGATAAGTTAAAATTGCATTTTCTGGGGGGTTTTGATTCAGCTAAATAACCAAACATATGCCTTAATGTAAACACTAGATACAGAAGGTGTATTGTCATGCATTTAGTACCCTTGTCATTAGTTTCCCTCACCTCAAACAATTTCTTAAGGACTTCATAAAAGTAATGTTTTAACTGGTGCAGTCATCAGGAAAATTGGTAGAGAGCACAGAAGAGTGGTTAGAAAGAGACCAATGTTTGAAATGTCAGGATGTGTTCTTAAAAGATAAGATCAGATCTATGCATAGGAAATAGCACTTTGGCAGTATTTTGGAGGAAAAAAGGAGATGTTTGAAGGCTAGAGTAATCAAGGCAGAGACAGCTGTAAGCTAGCACTGATTGTTTAACCATTACCTACACAACAGATGGAAGACTTTAATGTTTCACAGAGACATGTGGTAAGATTTGGCTATGTCTTGGAAGTGGTAGAGAAGAAGGAAAAAAGTCAAAGATGATCACTCCTCTTGCAGGTCTTAAAGGCAAAAGGATACTTATGAAAAAATGGAAAATTGAAAAGACAACAGAAAATAACTAAAATTTCAGATGAATACTACAGCAACACAGACATCAAATCTACCTTAAGGTTTTGAGCAATAGCATGTTGATGCTTCCAGAAGACATTTTCTTGGATTGCTTAAAAGGCAAGGAAATACAAGCCTGAGGTCTTAAAGAATGGGTTAGGTGCTCTAGGGCAGCATTGGAAGTTACTGCTCTGCATAGCTTGTGTGGCTTGAGGGAAAGAACTTGAGAGGCAAAGTGGTTCATGCAACTTCATGCACTGAACTTTCTGTCCCTATAGACTGAGTCAATTGATTAATGGTGGAGTTAATGATCTAACCAATTCTGTGGCTACTTTACTTCTCTCTTATGCAAGCAATCAGCCTGTTCAAGGCATACTTGTAGTGTATCTCCTATAATGTGTGTTGAACTTGATTTGGAAATGGAAGAAGGTTAGTTTGTGCTTTGGGTGTTCCATATATAGAATAGTCATGGGGGGGTGTGTGTGTGTGTGTGGATCCAAGAAAAAAACTCCATCTTGTTGAAAAACAACTCAAAGTTGATTCATATAGATGTAATTTCACATTTTGCATCTGGTACATTCATTGAACTTCTCCCACACAGAGTACTTGGCCTCACTCAGTGTCCAAATTTGTCCAAAATAATAATGACATTTCATTTTCAGAAAATTAAGAGTGGAATGGCCCTTACTCACTTATATCTGTTTTGTAAAGACAAATAAAGTGACACTACTAAGGTAAAGCAGAGACATTATTGGACTGCTCATTCCATGCAGCTGCCCAAAACTTGATTTTGTCATTAATGATTCACTACTACCTATCATAACCTTGCCATAATACAAAATAGCCACAAACTCCTCCAGTCCATGGGAGTATTCTATGTTCTCATAAATTTTAAGGCAGCTGCTGGTGCATTTTTATTGACTTCTCCCTAATCAGTCACAGAGCAACAGTACTTCACTGTTACATCTCTTGAATGGTGACAATATACTAAGCTATTCAGCACTAAATCTGGCATCACATTTTGAATCTTTCCAGACTCTTGAGTAAGAAATACTGCTTGCTTAAATTCCTATTACATTTCTGCATAACTTCCTCTAAAAAGAGAGAGAAAAAAAGAAAAAAACATTTTTTTTTTACTGCAATTTGCACTGGTAATTTAATTCTATATTAATTTAGTTTGAATTACAGTGGGAACATCTGCAAGGACTCCTAACAATAACTACATTTCAAGACAATTACACAGTAATAACTAGTGCTGCAGGATGATGTCAAAGCCAGAAGAGGGAAAAGAGGCACAGACAGACTTTGTGCATGAAATGAAATTTTCTTCTTAATTGGGAAAATGCAAGTTTGTGAGAGAAGATTCTTTAACACCACATGCATGTATTTAATGTATGTATTTCTGAAGGTAAAGCAATATTTTTCTGTTGGCATCAGAGATTTACTGTCATTAGTGATTCAGAGAATTACTAATGAAATGATACTCATTTTGGAGTACACAAATTTCCTTTCCTTCCTAGTCAACTCTCAATTAAGATGAAGATGATGAAATAAATAGATGTCGTGGGATTTGCCTTGTCAATCTTATGGAATGAAGGACTGAGGGAGGCAGAGCAACTTTATTCCCCACATTTTTCACTACAGCATTCTTATGTAGATCCATGGCATCTTTAGTGAAGTCACAATTACTTCCCTGTGGTCTACTTATTAATTACATCACTTATGTACAAGATGACATATTTTTGTCTGGAAAATCAGAATGGATGTGTATAGTGAGTCCAACAGCTCTGGGAGTAGCAGATGTGTTGCACAAAGAATCAGCACATGTGCATCAGTTCTGATGCATTTTGAATGTATCAGGTTTGTCATGCCTAGCTAGGAAGCTGAACACAAATTGGTTTCATAGAACACTCAGCTGGATGCTGATCTTTTCAGGCCCTTTAGCTATTCCAGTTTACCTCCTCTATGGTAAATTTTTTGTTTATTTGTTCAAATAATTTTTATGCTGCCATCTAGTCAGCCAGAACATCATGCAGTTCAAATTTTACTTTTCCCTTTGCAAAGAGAAAATCCAATGTTATATACAGTAGTTGGGGCTATAATTTCTCCCTCAATCTAATCAGTGAAGTCAGAAGTGGGAGGCCTATATGTTTCCAAATCTCAAAACCCATCTATTGTGTGTACTATTTGTATAAGCCACAGAAGTTTTGATCTTTCTGTGCTATAGCTTTTTTCTTCTTTTCTAGTAACTGGGCAGATATATTTGCTATCCTTTCAAAAGTGTCAGCTCCTGTAAGGAGTGACAAGACTGTGCTAAATTTGTTAGCATCAGACTAACTCTTTCAACTCTCAGTCCTTGCCCTATCTGAATCTATTACACAAAATCAGTGCCCCTCATCTCTCTTGCCCTTCCATTGGCATATCTCCATCTCTTCAAGTGTTAAGTTGCTCCTGTGGAATCATTTCTGCTGTCTGGCAGGAAATAGAACTGTGTTTTCCTGCAATTTTCCTCTATTTCACCCTTTGTAAGTGAAGAGAAAGCACTGGAAAAATACAGAGTAGGTAATGCTTTCAGTGTCATGCTGAAGATGACTTGTGGGAACTGTACTGGGGGTGAAGAGTCATTCAGAATTGAAATCCAGGGGTTAACACTAGATTACAGTCCAGATGAGATAAAAGCCAACACCATCAGTCATCCTGTAGTGCTAAGGCCACAGTGTCCTTTGGAGAGGAAGTTTGTCACCTACAAAGGACTCTATCTCAGATCAGAGGGTTCCAATAAACTCTGAAAATTTAGATTCCTAAAATGTGAGAGGTGAAAAGGCTTATTCTGCACTGTCTTTGCAAAGTCAATATTCTGAGCATCCCTAATCCAAGCCAATTCCTCAATTATCTTTTCCTTCTGCTCTTGTCACAGCAGCATAGCTGTGAACACATTTCTTGTGGCAGTCTTGAAAATCATTGTTTCTTTTGCTGCCTCTTTTGTCAAATTACTTTTTTTTCTGGGAAAACTCAAGTTTTTATGTGAAAAGTTGGTAATTGCAGAGGATGATACTGAAGTATGTACTAATTTTTACTCATCTGAATGAGGACTAGTAAACCAAAGTAGCAAGGGTTAGGAAGGTCTCACTGCACTAACCTCCAAAATGTGTCAATATCAGTTTCCAGAAAGGTAAAATAACTTCAGAAACACATTTTACAACATGATGAGGATGAGAGAGAGCTATTTTTCACTTGGATAGGTGTTTAGCTTAGTAGAAATATACAGGAGGAAGCACAACAAAGCTTCTGAATTAGCACTAGTAATACCTACTGCAGTATTAGTGTGAAGTTCAACTATAAAAAGGGAGATCTGACAACAGAGCTTTCCATCATCAGTTTGATTCACTCTAGTAACAGTGTGTACTTCATTAGAATTCATATTTTTAGGTTGTAATGCATACTTTTATTAGCATCACACTGTATCAGATGGTAGTGCTTAGCAGGAATATCATATAGCAAACATCTGACCACAACTTGGATAAATTCCCTAGGAAAATTAAATGAAAGAACGATGTGTATCAGGTTCTTTTTTTTTAGTATTTATGTGATGATCTGGAGATACTGTCAGGAAAGGGATAGGGTTACTGGCATCTGTGAGATGCAGGAAAATATGTAAAATCAAAACCTATGCCTTCAAATATAAAGACTCATGTTTAATAGTATATCCTCTAAACCTTTTATGGCTAATAAAATCCTCTATATCCTTTCTGGGGCCAGTAACACCTTTCTCAGTTACACATGGCTGTTACAAGTGGTATTAGTCAACAGCAATCGAAACAGAATGGAGGTTAATGACATGATTTACTGTGGTAGGATTAATAAGTTAGTACATCAACTCTGTTACAGATGTTTGATTTATAACTTTTCCCTCTCAATCACATCAGACCTGTGGGGAAGTGGGCAAGAGGCTTGCCACTTTATGCTAAGAGGCCATGGTTTAAAACTGTGCCCACTGTGTGCTATGACTACAGCTGGCTTGGGGAACCCTGGCATTGACTATCACATGCAGGCATGAGCATGAGGCAGCAATGTGCCCTTGTGGCCAAGAGGGCCAATGGCATCCTAGGATGCATTAAGAGGAGTGTGGCCAGCANCTCCATGAACTGTGCTTCTGGCTGGAAGGCTTCAGTGTTTCTAGCTCTCTAGCCCCCTGTCTTAGCAGTTATGTACCCAAAATCTGAGGTGTGCATGCAACTGAAAATGGGAGGTTCAGTAATGGAAAACTAAAAGTCCAAAAGGGCCTTCAGCTTCCTTGAAGTAACAGAAAGTTGGTTAAGGCAGGTCATGTGCTTTAGAAATGAAAGAACAAGGGCTTAAAGGAGCTTTTTATCACTTGCCCTGGGCTCCCTAACCACATGCTAGCATTCTTACTTGGTGATGCTACCATAAAATTAAGAGCCTGCCAGCGTTTTATTACAGAGGGATGTAACTGAATCATGCACATTCCATTCAGGCAGGAGCTTCACATACATTTGAAGTCCAAGTATCATTTTGAATCCCAAGTTCAGCTTACATGTGTTTTACTGTAAATGGAAGAAATATCTTGCTTTCATACCAGCTTTATGCAAATGATGTGGCAGCTTTTATTTCATTTTGTCATGGTTTTGGCTTGCTTGTGCTCTCTGTTTGTGTACCTATTTAGAGAAACACAGTGTGTAATTCATTTAAGAGTGCTGTGGTTTTCCTTCTCTTTCTGTGTGATTTTGGATAAATGGGGAAGATTTACTGGTGATCTGTGGAGCTAGGACTAGCCTTTATCTACACTTTGGATATTCCCCAGATAGGAGAAACTCTGGAGTCACTAGGAGATTTTGCCTCCACGTGCCATTGAACTTCCCTCAGAGGGATGTGCTGTTCTAAGCAGGAAGGGAACTTTGTCAGCATATCATTATGCCAGAAAAATGGAAGGGTCTGTAGCAGGAAGAAGGCAAGGAGTTTCCATAAGGAAAGCCTGAATATCTGACAGTTCCTTCCAAATGTGTGAACTGTGCAGACCTGAAGTCTGTGGTCATTTCTATGGGAAAAATGGACAGCTTTGTAGAATAAACTCTGGGTAATTAGAGTACCACAGGAACAGACACTCAGAATAAAGGCATTTTTTAAAGACTTAGGTTGAAGTTCTTGTTGTAGATGATTTGCTAGCAGTACTGAGCTCTTAAAATTATATGACTTTGCTAGACTACAGTCAAAGGCTGAAGTTATCTCAAACTCCAGGGAAAAAGAAATCAATGACAGTAATTAGATTACTTTAGTCTTTGAAAGCAGCCAAGGCCATAAATGTTTGCTTTACAAATGTTGACTTCTATTGTAGGCATTAGTGTAGGAGTTACCTGCCAGACATGATGCTCATTTTTCAAACAGAGCTAATGAAATATTTATACATTTCTTAAAATAACAAAGGTCCTTGAAATAAGGAGGCATTAGCAAATATTGTGTGATTCTCTCATGAACTAAGAGAATTTTTCTTCTTAAAGATGAGAGCAGCTGCTCATTCTTGTTCAGATCGTTTCAGAATGGTCTGAGTCATTTTGAGAGTCAGCAGTGTTGTTTTGAGCAATGTTTCAGATCCACATGTAGGTTCATCTAAAATAATGAAAATGAAGATCTCTAAACTACATAGAAAGTAAGATCCAAGCTGGAACTGGATTTTACAAGTGACCTTATTGTATGCCACTAAATAACTGGGGAGCATCTCAGATCCAAATGTTGAAACTGCCTTATAGACATCTGAAGCCTGGAAGTAATCTTTGATACAGGTGGGCCTTCCATTAAGTGCTTTTGTTAGAAATCTGTGGACTGGAACCACAAAATAACACTCTTTGTAAATTATCTTTGTCTCCATGAAAATGCAGGCACTCCAGTGTTGGCAAACTCCAGATGCAGGATAAGAGATGTACTGGGCAGTCTGGTAGAAACTAGACAAATCTGATTGCAAAGACAAATTAGTTCAACCTTTTTTCTGAAGCTTTCCTGACCGAGTGCAAATCACTGGATCACAGCAATAGACATGAAAGGAACCTTTAATCCTGACTGAGTGTCTCTCCCTCATAAATGTAAACAAAGTTACTTAAAAGAAGAGACATGAATGTTGTGCCCAGGTGGCCAAGAAGACCAACAGCATCCTCTTGAAATTGTGGCCAGCAGGACTAGGGCAGTGATCATGCCTTTGTACTGGGCACTGCTGAGGCTGCACCTTGAATACTGTGTTCAGTTTTGGGCCCATCACAACAAGAAGCATATTGAGATGCTGGAGTGTGTCCAAAGAAGGACAATGAAGCCACAAGTCTTATAAGGAGCTGTTGAGGTAATTGAAGTTTAGTCTGGAGAAGAGGAGGCTCAGGGGAGACCTTATCTCTCTACCACTACCTGAAAGGAGGTTGTAGCAAGGTGAGGGTCAGTCTCTTCTCCCAGGTAACAATGCATTAAAATGATGCTATGATTCTATATAGATCTTAGACTGCAGTACTGAGCAATTCTCTTTTCTCCTGACTTGTTATTGCTGCCTTCACCCATAATAAAATAAATATGAATGCCTGAATGCAGAAAAGGACATCAGAACTTTAAATTTTCTGCTGTGTTGCTAAGTGTGAGAAATGGAAAGGGAGGTGAGGAGCCTGCCCTACTGACTTGCAATGGGAGCTGGACCATCAGGTCTCCTTTGTGCCTCTGACATCTTTCTTCTGTCATCCAGCCTTTCACAGGGATGTAGGATCAATCAGCTCCAAGTTTTCTTATCCACATGAAACTGCTCTGAACTCTGTGTGGACACTCACATTTTCTTGACTTCCCTCCCCCCTCTCTTCATTGTTTTAGAAATTGATTTCCCTAGAATAGTCTCAACTGGAAAACCTATGTGAAAGCAAGAGCATCTGTCAAATTTGGATGGATTGGGCTTGTGATTTATATTGCCTGCTTTCTAAAATGGAAGGGATGTAGTTTTCCAAGATGCATAGAAGTTTCAGGAGCAAGTATTGTCATTTATGCTTCCAATCTCTGCAGTTCTTCTACATTTCCCTCCTGTAAACTATTCCAGTGTAATGATTTTACAGCAGAAGAACATGTCACTGTGTGGAGAAGCAAATTCTTATCTCTGAAGGAGAGATTTCAGAAGAGGTTGGTGGGCTGAGATTTTGGGAGGGTCTGTTCCTTTTTTATGGTTTATGTTCATAAAGGGGTGAATGGTTTGCCTCTTGAAATGGATGTTTTCAAACACAGGCTTACATATCTATTCCTAAAACAGATGAACGTTTCTTTGCTCTAAATGCTGCACTACTTCCCAACAGGATAACATCTATTTGGAATATTTTCTTATGCATTTATTTATCACTGTCCTTGAGCCATTGTCTTACTTGGCATCCCATTGGTGACCAGCTTGCATCTATAAACCTCTTGCCTGTATCTTACTCATATTTCTTAAAACTTTTTCCTTTTTCCAGAGTCACTGTTCAGTTTTCCACCTCATTTTAGTGCCTCCTGTTGTGGACATTTGGGTCTGCAAACTTCTGAACTGGTTTCTGCATCTTTTCCATTCTAGTCTTTGCCCTTGAGATGTCTGATGAATTTCCTAGCTCCTTTCAGTGAAATATGATTAAGCTGACCTGTTCTAAGCTGCAAATAGCCTAACCACCAGGACTTCCAATGGTCTGCTTGCAAAGGGAGGGTGGGAAGATGTAGAACTCTTGCTCAGACTTCTCCTCTACCATCCTTTGAAGAGGAATGGTAATGACTGGGGGAAAAAACCAAGCTACTTAAATACACTTGTTGCTGATAGTACTGTTCCTATGCCTGGGTCTGTATAGCATATAGCCAGGTGTAATCCTTCCAGGTCACCTCTTCAACCTCTAATCTACATATTCCTTTCCTCTGCATCCTCTGGGAATGTAAAAGTGACTTTCCTAAACACACATTTTCCAAAATCTTAGCTCTGTGAATGACACAGTTCTCTCTAACTTCATAGGTACCTGCACTTTCCATAATTTCAGGGAATATTAGTCCCTTGATTATGTCAGTATCTGAGAGAAACAATTCACACTATTCCCATGCCCTTGCAATTCCATCATGTCACTTCCAAAAAGTATTGCCCACACCTGAAATACTCTGTTCTTGTTCAATGACTGCATGATACTTCAAGTTTAACAATGAACAGCAGTAAAATCCATTATTAAACTAACATTTCTAAGTAACCAAACTCCATCTTTATAACACTGTTTGAATTGCATGGGCATGCTGCATGCCTGTTATTTGGGAATATGACAGCTGTTAATCCAGAGAGATGTCTATGAATGTGTGAATGTCTCTGCTAAGTTGAAGGGAGCATTCTCCTTAGCTCCTTCACATGAGTTAAATCTGAGTTTATGTGGGTCTTTTGTGTTTTATTACAGGCAGCTTTCAACAGGGCTCACAGCAGAACAAAGCAAAATAGAACTGAGCGAACAACTGGATTTCACCATGCTTTGTTGTTACTATTTTAGGTATTGCTCATGTCACTGCTTCAGGGATGCTGGGCTCATTCCATGTCTAAGAAATAGTACTTACTAGACTATTTTGCTCAGAACCTGCATAGGCTGTTATTTACTCTCTAGTGATGCAGAACAACTAAGTCAACCCAGATCCCTCTACAAAGTATTGAACTGTTTAATCTGCTTTAGTACATTCTTTTTCTACCTTTTCTTACCTCACTCCTAGTTTTTAAGGAGATGGTCATATGCCTGAATCTGGTTCTTCATCTTTGTCATAGTACAATATCACTATTATTTTTCCTGGTAATTTGTGAGTGCTGTGACTTTAATTCACCAAATACACTGAGAGATATGTGGTATAAAGTAATAAGGACAATTTTCTGTTTCAAGTCAGACTGTAGGCAAAGGGCCTATGGTAAAGCTCTAAGCTGGTAACTCTGACTCAAAGAAAGCTAAGAAGATCCAACAGCATTAACTAACATAGCAGACTATAAAGGAGTTAAAGGAATTTTTTCCTAAGGATTTACAGTATGTTTTCCTGTCTGTAGAAATCAAGGATGTTGGGAAACTCAAGATTCATACCTCTTAAAAAATCAGCTGTTCATCAGGGCAGCATTTCATTGTTTCCACCAACAGGGCCCAAGAGAAGTTAAACTTTGCAGTCACTGATAGTCAGGACTTTAAAAGAGCTTAAGGCTTTTGTAATCATTTTTGTGGCCAATGTCCAAGGCTGCTAAGTGTGGAGCCAAAGGCTTAATAACCTTTTTCAGAAGTGACTTGGTGCTTTAAATGCCTTGAAATACTGATGTTCATTTTATTGCACATCAGAGGACCTGACTTTCAAAAACCATCGAGCACCTATTCTCTGAAAGATAGACTTGCACAGTGCAAGCACTTAAAAATAAAGGACCCTAAGGTATTTTCAGTGCTGACAACACTGAGTGTGGCATAGTATTTTCCCACAATTCTTATGACTTGCTATGCATCTTCTTTCAAGGGGAAGTCTGAATTACAGCCCCTTCTTGACATGCATTCCCTGTGCCCCAGACCTTTCCTTCTCCCAGTGCTGGGAGCTCTGTGGGGAGGAAGGGACAGGAGCCAGCTATGCCATCCCTGGGCTTTCCTGGCAGTGTTGTTAAGACAGAGTGGTCAGGAAATCCTTCTGTGAGGTATGAACTCAACTTGACATGCTACTAATTGTCTCAGTGTTCTATCCAGTGTGTTGGTAGCAAAGAAGCAAAGTCAATTCTATTCTATTGTAAACAGAAGGTTTTTTCTTTGACCAAAAAAATCATCTTTCCTTGCCTTAACCTTAACTTTTAGGACTATTTTGGGAAAGGAACAGAAAGCATACTAGACAAACAATTGGGAAATATACTGAACTATTTATTATCATTAAACCAGTGCACTTGATATGTTTTCATTTAATCTCTTTGGTGTAGCTATTTTATTCCCTTCTGAGCTACCTGACTAACTCTGTTTTTAAGACCTGCTGCCCAGCAGCTGTGGTCGCCAGAAATTTGTGGATACCAGGAGAGCTTTAGCTTTATATTTGATCACAAAAATGATATAAGGAGCTGTTTAATGTTTTCTTCTGCCTCTTGTTGACCTTTTGTCAAGAACTGAAACCTGGAAGAGGCACAGCTATGTCTGAACACTGATGAGGGCAGTTGTTGGGCTGGGGGGAAGACCAAGAAAAGGTCTTTCAACTGCAGAGTTGAAAGAAAAAAGAAAACCCTGATGTGTTATGCTTTCCTACTGCTGCTGAAGCCCTTGTATTACAACTTGAATTGTACACCATAGAGTAAAGCACATTTTCATCTCTTCTATTCCTATTTACCTTTAATAGTTCCTTTTATTTACATACTACTGTCCTTGTGCTTCATCAACCCTGGTGTCTGTAAAGGCAAACACCACTAAAAGCAGGAGGCTGTTGCCTTATTTTCTTGTCCAGAGGGCAAGAAGTGTTACTGTGATTGCCACCTTTGTATAGTTCCAATAGACACTTTGCAGTGATTATAGTAAGTATTTTGTAAGACTTAAGTAACAGTTGTCCCAATTAGTATCTTGTGTTATGTTACAGGAACATAGTAAACTCTTACAAGAATAGGAGATCTATTCCTCAGATGAACAGCATGTTGACTGTTTGCATTGTTCTAAAACTGGTGGGAAAAATACTTGATCCCTCTGTTTTTTCTCCAAGAGTTTCAGTCAAAACCTGTCATTCCCCTAAGAAGCAATCATGTACTAAGAGTCCAGAGGTCAGACACCCTGGCATATACCTGAGGATGTGCTCTGGTTCCTAGAGTCATGTCTAGGCTGAAAATTATTTCCCATTGTGCACTGCACTTGAGTCCCTTTTTGTGGCAGAGGGAGTTAATTGACAAGAGATTTAATTAAATCTTAAATGGATTTGATGGAAATGACAACTACCTTCAGGATCCACCCACTGCTCTCTCTAAAATATCAGTGATTTGGCCTTGTAAGCATCATAGTTCTGTAAACAAAAAAAAAAAAAATAAGAAAGCCAAGTGTATTGAAGCAGAGTATTGAGTTTAGTTTTATTGCTCCTGAGTCCTACAGGAAGCTTGGAAGTGGTCAAATTCTATCTGAGATACCTCAGTGACCCTCTTTTCTCTAGATTTCAGAGGAGTTTATGTGACAGTCATTGAGTTTGGGGGATATCTCACACTTTTCTAGGATCTTGCCATAAGAGCAGCAAATCTCCAACCCCTAGAGCAAGGGAATGTGCTTGGGTTTTAATGGCCATTGTGGTACCACTGCTGTCAGCAAGGTCCTGTATGTCTGACTTATTATAAAGATACTTGGTTCACAGTCAGATTTGATATCAAAAGAGCTCCTCAAGCTTACCTCTGTGACTGATCTTTCCCTTTTCTTCCCATTCTTAGCTTGTATTTTTTATTAGTTTCATAGGGACAATCTGGTGACAGACAGACAACAACTGTGTTCATTTCAACATATATATATATTAAAATCATTGGTTCATGAATCAATATTAATTGTCCATTAAACCTCCAATGAAAATGAACAATGTGTGTGATTAATCAGGTACTGAATCTTTCAGTGGCCTTGTACCAGTGCATGACTGCCCAACATTATTAATTGCTCTGTGGTGTTCTCCTGCCCTTTATTACTGATATGCAAAAAGTCAACAACATATTAGCAATTCCTACATGCATGCACAGAGGAGCTGTGAAACTACAGCCAATGCTAGCCTTGCTCCAGAGCTGCTAGAGGCCTGGCTAGAGTTTTGGCAGATGTTATAAATAATGCCTGGTCCATTTTTCATTGCTGGAAAGTGAACAGATTCTTTGTTCTTTTTAGAAAAATGAAAAATGGACCAGGTATTATTTCTTCACAAAGTACTTGGCCACAGAACAGGATAGTTCTGTATCAGAAATAAAAGCAATTTCACTCTGCCTTAGCATGTGTTTGGCAAGTAAATATAGGGTCAGAGTAAGGTCAGAAACTTGCAAAAAAAAAAAAAAGTGATTTGGTTTTCATCTAGGAAGGAAAAGGTGGAAGGGGAGTGCGAGCAGTTTTGTTGTAGACAAATAAACTGTCACTCAGACACTGTGGAATTCTTAGGTTTAATAGATGTTGACAGGAAAATAAAATTGAAGCTGCTCTTTTAATGAGAAATAAATAACCTCATTGTTCCATGTGTCATATTTAACCTGCACTGCCTCCTCACTTTTACACTTTCAACCCTTAGCTAACCTTGTGTCTGCTCATAGATTTAAGTGGGTCTCTGTCACTACTCAGACATAATGAATGTACCCAAAATGAGACAGGGACTTGTTATACCTCTTGTTATCTCAACTTCCCAAGAGCAGCAGAGGTACAAGTGAGGCATGTGTCCTTCAAGTGGCCAAGTCTAATTGCCTCCTGGGCTGCATCAACAGGAGTGCAGTCAGCAGGTCAAGGGATGCCACTACTTATTGGGACATAGTGCTTATGATCTGAACTCACCTCCTGGCTAAGGTTAATCAGGCAATGTTGCAGCCTTCTGATCCTCTTTTGTGCCTGGTGTACAGTTACCAGGCATGACCAGGCAGCTCCCAGTTAGAAGGCAGTGTGGGGTGGTGCTGGCATTCCAGGAGGAGGGAGCTCAGTCCCAGCTGAGGACCTGCTTTCCATGGGAATGTGCTCTCCCCAGAAGGCCCTGGGCTGCATGCTCTCAGACTCCTCTGTCAGGGCAGGCATAAGGCTGTTAGCTGTTTTTAGCTGCCTGCACAAGCTGTTTGCAGCAGCAGACACTGGTCCCTTTGGGCTTGTCTATGTGACATTCCAGATATGCTACAACCTCCTGTAGACTCTCTACCCAGCACAGGCTCTGAGCTGGCTCTGCTCTTCCCAGGAGGTTGGGGACTGCCTAAATCACATTGAAGGCTGTTCCTTCAATCCACCATCACAGTCCTTTAAATGAGAAGCTTCCATGTGAGGACTTAGAGTTGATGAGGAGTAGTGCATTTCTGGTGTGGGCAATGCTTACCTGAGTCTCAGGGAGTCATCCAGCTGCCTGGTGTGGATGTGCTGTTGGCTGGATGTCTTTGGGTGAGACCTGCCATGGCCCCACAGCAAGGTGGAGCAAGGCTGAGGATCTACTTGGTGCTGGAGCACCAAGTGTTCAGGATAGGAGCAGGAGGGGGGCTGAGGTCAGACCCTCAGGGCTTTGCCCAGTCAGGGCTTGTAAACCTCCAAGGATGGAGAATGTGCAGGAATCCTCTGTCCATCCCTTATGAGGCCTGGAATATACAGCCCAATATCCAGGATATGATGCACAATATTACCTGTTATAACAAAAGTGACATCAACAAACTAGAGAGAGAGGTCAGTGGAGTGTGACTAAGGATGAAGGGCTGAAGACTGTCCTGTGGGGTAGCTGGGGTGGGCTAGCAAGAACAAATGGCTTGGAGAATGTTGAATCACAATTGTCCACTGCTTAGAGGAGTTTTAGGGAAAATGGACCCAGGCACCTATCTGAGGTATGGAGTGAAACAAGAGGCAACAGATACAGGTTGCTACAGGGGAAATTCCAGTTAGATGCAAAGAAAAAAATATTTAGCATTAGAGCAGGAGGTGGTGAAATCTCCAGTCCTCAGCTAGACATGGCCCTGTGTGACCTCATCTAGCTGAAGTTAGCCTTGCTTTGAACAAGGAGGTTGGACATGCCCCACATGCTCTTTATCTGTCACTTGTAGGACTGTAGCTTGTAAAAAAAAAAAAAATAAAAAAAACCAACTCACAGAACTCCAAGCAGTGATTATATGTTTTCTTGCTGACAAAAAAGTAGTGCTTTGCTACCACCATAACATTATTAAGAAGGCTAGTGACAAGGTAAAAATAACCTCTATTAGGATATGTATCTTTTTCAGTGATGCAACAGCTCCAATTGTTATAAAGGAAAGGATTTTTTTAAGCCCAATTATCTCTCAGTATTCACGATGGTTTTTTTATCTTCTATTTTTCTTCTCAAGGGCAAATAAAACATATGGGTCACTCCTGGGTTATCTGCAGGAGGATGACACAAGGCTCTCAACCCACAGTGGCATGACACTGCAATTAGTTAGACTCTGAACATGACAGGAGTATATTTAAATCCTACAGCAGAAGTGGTTTAATTGAAAGTGTTTCTAAAAAAGTTTTAGAAACGCTTGTTAGTGACCTTATCCCTGGTAAATGCATTTCTTCTTACAAAACTAAAAGCACAACCTGCCAGCATTCCTCTGCGCATGGGGTGAGGATTTACATAAAAGGGAACAGGACAGAGTTATAGGTGACAAAAGCTACATTATAGGATTCCATTAGTCTAGACTCCTGCACAATAATTACCACTGACAGATAATTTTACTTGTTTACATAGGACAATTTTATTGGCTAAATTGTATTGCCTGGTACACTGCAGCTCATTTTTTTTTCTCTCTGCTTGTGTCATAGTCTTTAACCCCTGATTCTCTGATGCTTAGTTCTCAACTCCAGCCCAGCCACTCAAATACTTCATGTTGCAAAGTGGATCAGACAGTGTAGCTTTAGAGGTTCACCTTCTCACTGTCAGCCAGTGATGAGTGAGATTATACATCACTTAGAAATGATCAGATCTAGATTTAGAAAATTACTTGTCACCTTTCAATATAATGCCTGAAGTCACACAACTCCTAGAATTATGCAGACTGAAAGTGGCAAACACTCTCAAATCCTTTATAATGTAGTCAAATGCACTTCTCATTTGAAGCAATGTCACATGCAATCTGTCAGTGTACACCTGCAACACGGAACAGAAAACTGCCCAGAGCTCTTCTGTGTATGTGCTGTATTACTTATGAATGAAGATTTCCTTGACATGAGGACAAGTATAAAAATGCTTTTACATATTCATGTTCCTCCTTTGTTTTGCATGCTTTATACACAGGATGGACATTCCATTCATTTAATTCCTAATTCTGATCCACCCATATATTATAACTATTTACTTTTTGGTGTGTGTGAAAAAGCAGAGGTGAGAGGAAAATAAGTAGAGGTAAAACCTCTCCTTGCAGTGACATTGCTCTCTTTCAGTGTTTGTAGTATTCAGAATACTTATTGTTCACAAGTCAACTGATTTCCTGAGGCTAGAAGTAAACAGAATGAGTGTCAGATGTTTCCAGTCTTTTTTTTTTGCTCAGAATGTTACTGCCACAGTCATTTCTCAGAGAGTGGCTAAAAACTACATAAGATGCTTAAGAGGTTCTTGACTGAGTAGAGAAATAAGGGAGTTCTTCAGAAGTGTTTTAAAGCTTCAACAGAAATCACAAAAGCCTTAAATACATGTAGGAGTAAACAGATTCATCAGTAATACTGTCTTGGGAGAAATGGAACCCTGTGGAGCAAGAACCTCAGTTCTTAAAGTATTTGATGACAAAGCCAGACCTAACAACTAGAAGAGTTTCAGAACACTTTGGGTAGGACTCCATAACCTCAGTGTGGCCATCTAGTACTATTTTAGATTCCCTAAGGTATCCAATTCATTGCATGTGTTTGGTCTGTATGGGATAAAATCTGTGCTGTCCTGTAATGGCAGATAGAGACTGTAACTACCGTAAGGCAATCCCCTTCTGTGCATTTTGTTTGGTTCCTTACATGCCTCTCTAATTGTTTCTCCAAATATTTGTAACCAAGATCTAACTCTTTCTGTTTTAACAGACCATAGATGGTTGCATTTATTTTAGGCTCATCAAGTATTTAACACACTTCCAAACCACAGTGATGAGCTGTGTGAATTCTCCTTTTTTCTAATGAATCCAAGCACATGTGGGTTGCAGCCTAGGCCCAAGGCCTGCTCTAACCCAACACAGTAGTAAAGGTCTCAAAAGTCAAGTGCATCTTTAAAGAAGATTTCAAGAACCTTCTGGGACTCGTATCCTGATGTGCTGGGTAAATGGGGAGCCTACCCCATCTGATAGGTTTCTGGTAGAGGGTGAAGGTAGGAACAAATTCTGCAGTGCAAGAGGGATCTCTGGCAGTAGTGCCTCCAGATTGGGCACTACAGCTTCTCTCTCTGGCTTTGGGGGATTACTGGGAGAAAAGCACAGAAAGATGGATATCAAGAAGTCTGAGCTCTTCCTAGTGACTTCTGATGTAGCACTATTGCAGCTGCTGTGGCTAAGAATGGACATGCAGCCTACTGTAGGAAGGAAGCAACAATTGTAAGATGATTTATGTATAACTGGAGTTGAGAAAGTAGTTTGGGATTTGGGGAGGTCATTGAATTCTCTGCTGTACACAATTTGCAAAAATGAGACAGATTATATGCTCAACTATAAGCTTGTTAATTTGCCAGTGGTATGCAATTTCTGTCATTTTGAACACAGCAAATTACAGGGGAAAAGGAAAAAATAGAAGGTTTATGTATGATTAGGGACTCTCTGAATGCTTAAAGTTGCATTGATAGAAAAATTAGCAATGACTTTCTTTTAAGTATGCACAAAAGTCATTTACAGAAAGACAATCCTCTTATGACAGGCAGATAGACAAGACTTTGAAATAATATTGCTAGTACCCAATTGTTTGCAACTCAGCATGTGGTGCAAGTCAATGATGCTGAGAAGCAAAAGAACAAAACAGCAACTCAGCAATAGCTGATTAGGTGCCTGTGCCTCATTTTGTCTGCAGCATATTGATCTGAGTGGATTCACAGGGAAGACAACCTGAATATGCCTCCCAACTCTGGTCTATAGCAAAATCCTGTATGCTCTATTCCACAAGAGGAGTTCCTGTGTTTAGAATGGATTAATCCATAAAACAGTTTGGGTGACACACAGCAAACCTCATAACAGAGAGGTCCAGTGTCCAGCTCCACTGTAGTCACATACAACAACCAAGCTTAGACTCCAGATCCTTAGGCACATTCACTGCAAATTGAATTCAATTCCACCTGCTGATGGAGCCTTAGAATAAGATAATGCACTTATATGAGTATTTCAGAGAATCCAGCAATGACTAGCAACATTAGCTAAGTTGTTTACAGCTGTGAGATCATGTTTTTGAATGTTTTGCCACACTCAGTGGTGGGACTATAGAAAGAAGGGCTTTTGGCATCAGTTTCTACCACCACTGCTGCACTAGTTTGTGTACCTGTCAGTTCAGTATCTAACATGTTTTTGCTACAATCAAACCTGAAATACTTTTTTATTTAAAAAAAAAAAGGAAGATTAGTACTTTCCCATCATTTCTTTTTATATTAGGGAAAACTAAAGATGGATAAGTATATTTGGGAAATAAACCCATTTCTTTACCTGCATTCTCAATGAAGTTGTCCTCTGCTGGAAAACAGACCCCCAAGGAAGAAGCATAAAGCAGAAGAGCTTGCTCTACTGACCTTTTTGGAAATGAAGGCCTGAAGTGCTAGCTCTTCTGCAATTAGAAGGCATGATGTGCAATAGTCCTTGTTTTCAAAGCTTGGTGCTTGTCAGAGGGGCTATCAGAGCAATGTTTTCAAGCAAGTATTCCTCCAGACTCCCTCATACAAAACAGTTTCTGTGTTTGTTGATAATTATATTTAAGGGTCAGAGGAAAGGTTATTGTTGGATTATTTAACATCTATTTTCACAAAATTAGTATTTTTAATAACCCAGAGACAGACTATTATTAATGTCTATGACTAAAGGAAATAGTATTTTAAACAAAGTGGAGGTTAGCACTTGATAGTAGAGGTCAGAGACGTTTTTCTATGGCAATCTTTCTGCAAAACATAGGTCATCTAATATAGTGAAGGTCCTTCTGTTTCTTGTTTGGTATGATCTGCATGATATTTATCAGATTCCCTCAAAAGTAATTTCTTTTGTGGACAATCAGTGGGCATGAAGTGAAACACAGGAGGTTCTCTCTGAACATCAGTAAATGCTTTTTCATGGTGAGGGTCACTGAGCACTGGCCCAGGGTTGCCCAGAGAAGTCGCATAGTGTCTATCCTTGGAGACATTCAAAAGCCATCTGGACATGGTTCTGGGCAACTAGCCATGGCTGGCCCTGCTTGAGCTTGGGGTTTGGACCAGATGACCTCCAGAGGTCCTTTCTCAGCCATCCTATGATTCTGTGAAAATATTTGTGCCATCAAGTTTGTGTGCATATCTAGTGTTAATCTCTCTCATCTTTTGCAAATAAACAGTGACTATGAATTTGTTAAGCCTAGGTAATAGGAATCTAAAATTCATCTTAAGCTTAGTAATAATTTGACAATGTCATTTTTCATTTAGAGAACTGTAACCTTACACTAACTTCTTGAACTGATAGCTCCATTCTCTGAAATTGCATCAGATGAAAAACATAATAGCTGCTGAAGTAACATCTTAGCCTTACAGGTTTTTTACTAAGATGTAACAGCATTGCTGGTGCTGTGACACTTTGCAAGCCATTCCATTCCCAAACATCTAGTAACAGATGTACACTGGTAAGAGCTATGTCTTAGTCTTCCTTCCAACACTAGAAACAATGACAAGAGTTGTGAAGGATGGATAACTCACAAATTATGGCTACAGGTATGGCATGAGGATTTTGGATCACTGAGAGAAATCCTGGATGCATTTGATTGATTCAAGAACAGTTGCTAAGGAAATGACACTCTCTGTGTGTTTTATCCAAGAAGTGTGGTTTGGGAGACTGTGTTGTGAGATGGGCTGGGAATTGGTTGAAGGGCAGAGCCCAGAGAGTTGTGGTCAGTGGAGCAGAGTCTAACTGGAGGCCTGTGACTAGTGGTGTGCCCCAGGGGTCAGTGCTGGGTCCAGGACTGTTCAATATATTCATCAATGGTCTGGATGAAGGGATAGAGTGTTCCCTCAGCAAGTTTGCAGATGATCCCAAGCTTGGAGGAGTGGCTGGCACACCAGGAGCTGTGCTGCCATCCAGCGTGACCTGGGCAGGCTAGAGAGATGGGCAGGGAGAAACTTAATGACATTTAACAAGGGTAAATGTAAGGTACTGCATCTGGGAAAGAACAACCCCATGGATNGAGCACTGGACCAGGCTGCCCAGGAGGCTGTGGAATCTCCTTGTCTGGAGACATTGCAGAGCTGCCTGGACACATTGCTGTGTGAGCTGGTCTAGGTGATCCTGCTCTGGCAGGGGGGTTGCACTAGATGATCTTTCTAGGGCCCTTCCAACCCCTGACATTCTGTGATTCTGTTAGTATACTCAGCTTGTGTCAGCTAACACAACCTTTGTGTTGTGGGTGAAAAGATGAACAATCCAAATAAAAAGATGGAAAGGAGGTCTATAGACTGTATAGGGAGAGTGTTGGGAAATGACTCAGAAGATTCATCAGGCAGTCACTCAGCTCTTCATGCTCTTATCCAAAACTCTAACAGGTACTTGTCTGAAAACTTATTCTTCTTCTCTACGACTTCCCAAAAGGTCACATTCTCTTTCTTAGAAGTATTCGCCATGAGCATTATAGCATGCAGAATAACTTTGCAGGTAAATATTCAAGCTGCTATACTACATAGATGGGATTAAGGTGTAACAACTGGCATGCAGTAAATTCATAGCGTCACTTACTGTTTGCTGTTCATGGACCTGGAATGCTGTCTATTTGAAGGTGTCATATTAGAAATGCTAACAAAATGAAGATGACTGATCTACATGCTTAATAGAGTGCTTTCTGAAAGTGATATTGATTATGATGATGTCAGAAACCACACGATCGAAATGCATCCTGTAGTGACACTAATAGCACTAAATTCCTGGGGAACTTGCTTAGTGATCGCAAGCAACAAGACCAAGATAGAACAGTTCACTTCAACTAGTAGAAAATAAAGAAACTCAGTAAAAGAAAGGCCATTTTATTCCTTCATATTCAAAACCCAGGGCTAATTCATGACAGACTGGGAGTTTCTTTTATCTGTTTAATTGAGAGTTATTTTTACATATACTAACATATACAGGCAAATAGGAGACAAATAAATAGGTAGGAAACAGTAGAGATAAATGTACATGGAAAGACTTATCCTTCATAACATATCAGTGATCTGATCTGTATCAGGGAACTAATGGATTATGATAAACTGAAGTTCATGCTCATAAACTGATGGAAACGTAAAGCATAATTGTTACCTTGAATAATATCTGACATAAATTGAGGTCTTACACTTTTAATATAAATGCACCGGATTATGAAGCTACTAGCTAAACTCTTTTCTAAATCAGAAAATCACCCTGGACTTTCTGATAGATTCTTTGAAATTCTGGGTTTAATTAATTAGTGTTTTTACATGCAAAGCAATTTTCAGTAGCACTTAGAAATACACTTAGTGTTTGTCATACAGTTTTTTTATGACAGTCATATGGGGAGAAAAGTGCTGGGGGGGAATAATTCTTTACATTTATTGCAGATTTGCTTACTGTAAAATGAGGGACATTTTAGATAATCCAGACACCAATATGTGGTAGAACATAATAAACACCCAAATCATAGAATGGCCAGGTTGGAAGGGACCTTAGAGACCATCTCGTTCCAACCCCTCTGCCATGGACAGGGATGCCACACACTAGACCAGGTTGCCCAGGGCCACATCCAGCCTGGCCTTAAACACTGCCAGGGATGGGACAAATCAAATTTCTGGCACAGTTTCTACAGATAATTCATTGTTCTTTGTCTTTTAATACTTGCAGCATAGTAGATTTTGTATTAGAGAAAAGTCCATGAATGGAAGTTTTCTGGTTTTCTGGCATTGTATCTGCTTTAATTAAGTATTAGTAAGGTACTAACACACTGTTGGAGAGAATGACTTTTTGAAGGGTAGGAAAAGATGACCATACATACATACTCTACAGGGAAGAAGGGGCCTATATTCCTTCAACATGTTCCATGAATCAGAGCATGAAGAAATTATTGGCCTTGATTTAATCCTTTCCCCTGCTGAAATGGATATTTCTTTCAGTACATAGCTAAAGCTAATGGGACAATGATATTCCCTCTTGTATCTATCATAGGTGGTCTAGGAGTACAGAGTTATTTTCACCATGGGCTGAAGTCAAGTCATGTTAGGTAATTTAACACTGATTTAGAAATGGAGCCAGCAGGCAACTATCTAGATATTCCTCCTCTGTTGGCTTTCTTTTCAGGAAGTTCTTTCCAGCTACTCTGGACTTTCCTGTGGGCCCTGACTATGGCAGTCACAGTGGGAATAGATACTGAACCTGTGAGTAGGCAGTGAGATGACGACTTTGGTACACATGGATCTTATTTCCCACAAGCTTTGAGAGCAGTCAGAAATTCCTGCATTGCTTCCCTGATGCCTTACCAGTGTTCTGTTCACTGTTAAGCAAGCTATCTTAAAGGCTGAACTATAAAACCCAGAAAACTAAACCATCTCTAGCTTTAATTTAAAGGCTAGGAAACTGATATTGAAATGATTACTTTCAAAACACAGAAAAGGTTTTATAGAATCCTAGAATGGTTTGGGTTGGAAGGGACCTCTGGAGGTCATCTAGTCCAACCCCCCTGCAGTGGNNCCACCAGCACCCCAAGTCCTTTTCTGCAGGGAAAATTTCTTCCAATCTTGTATTAATTTTATCATTGCCAGAATTTTCCATAGATTATTTTAAATATGTATTCTGGAAATACTGAGAGAAAAAAGTTTTGGTAAGGAAAGGTTTCTATAAATAATTCCAAAGCTATAGGTTGGGTATAACAAGGAATTTGTTTACTGAAAGGGTTGTTAAGCCTTGGCCCAGGCTTCCCAGGGAGGTGCTGGAGTCACCATCCCTGGAGGGGTTTAAGAAACTTTGAGATGCTCTCCTTAGGGCCATGGCTTAGTGGCATGGGAGTGATAGGTATGATTAGACTTGATGAGCTACCTTAGTGATTCTGTGATCCTGTAGATTGATCCCAAGAAACTTGTTACAAGTAACTATATAAAAGTAAGTAGTCTTGATTATGCACAGTGGTCTGCATGGATGTTTGTTTCTCTTTTCTGTCAGTTAACTGGATGACCACAAGATTCAGTAAATTGAATATTCAAGCTTGTAGGATATGATTAGATCTCTGTGAATATTCCTTAAAATGTGTTTGAAATGAGCATTTTGCTAACAGTCTTGCCAGGAAGCTTATTTTCATGGACACGCCCGAGGCAGATACCCTATTTTATAGGAAAAATTGATTAATTCAGTTGGGTTTAAGCATATGCATTGATTTGTCCAGTATTCTAAATTATAGGTCCTTGATGGTCTGCTTCTGATGGCTTATTAGTTAGCAAGCTATACTTTAAAATCTATTTGCCTAAGCTTTGCATCCTTTTTAACTATGTAAAACACCACTCAGGGAACAGTTAAGGGAAGTCCAGAGTCCTTTCATTTTAGATAAAAAAATCAGGATAAAGAATTAAAGACAATTCAGTTTTCCACATTATTCTGTATATCTGCATGTGGCAGTCAACAATCACAGCATGCTAGGCAATAATAAGAATGAATTTCCTGGAAACCCAACTGCTATCATGTATGCAGTCATCTCCACTACTATTTATTTGTTTTAAATGAATATCTATTTTCTCAATTCAAGTTAGGATTCTACTAAAACAGTAACAGCAATAAAGCAGTCTTTCGTCTTAAATTTAGAGAGATTCATTTGATTTCCAAGTAGGGGAGAGGTTGTGGTTTGCTCCCTTTTTGTTTGTGTTTGTTTTCTGTATTTTTTACTAGAACTTGTCTGGAAGAAAATGTACTTCCTTTTATATCTTAATATAAGGTTTGTACAAAGTGAATTCTTTCAGCTGCTTAGAGGGATTCAGGCCTATAAATCTCTACTTCCCCAGACTGCTGTGGATGAATTCTCATGCTGTACTATGTCCTATGTATAATTGCTATTCTTTTCTTGTCAACCTTAAGTAAGCTCAACATTCACTGTTCAAACTCTTAAGTCATATATCTGCAAGTCTGCTTTATGAACCAGACTTAGTGAAACCAGAGGGTTTGAACATCCTGAGCTTTTGATTAGGAATAACAGTTTTCTAGGGAGAACAAAGAACTGCAACCTGTTTCTGGGGTTTTGAATGTCATTTGGCACTTTATACCCATTTGAGTTTTGTACATCAAACTGAAAAACTGCTGACATAATCAGCTACCATAGGACTGAGACTGGGAAGGAATGGGAGAAGTGGGCATGAATGTGCAGATGAAGGGGATAGGGGCAATGAAATAGTAACAAAGAAAAGGCTCAAAACATAAGATTAACCTAACTCAGGAATTATATTCACTGGGAAAACAGTATTTTGGCCTTAGAGGTAATGCAGACCTCAGTGAAATTACTGCACATTCTATACCTTGTTCTTATGCCCCTTCTTTTGCTAGCAGAATATGAAGCTGTTAATTAAATCGCCAGAGAGTGCACAGTGTAAGTTGATTTACAGCATTAGGAGGTACAAGAATTCCTTATTTTGCTCAGCTCAGCCAATTTCAAAGTGGTTTCCTTTAATCTTCATTTACTGGAATTTCACTCCAGTTCTTGCTAGTATTTGTGGCAAGCTGCCTACTGCAGTGATGGGTTGACACACCTTGTGAGAGAGATAATATGGACTTGGCATTCTTGATTTCTAGAGCAGAGATGTCAGCTCAGGGAATGTAGACAATATAGATGGCCATGAAATTATTAGCTACAGATAGTAGTTAGAAACTAGGTACACATTAGCATTTTATTCATGAATTCAACAATACTTTATATAAACTATTAATATTTTATTCTTAAAATTGCATGCAAAAATAGCACATCCACATACACTAGAAAAACAGTATGCTTCATGCTTTTATTTTCAGCCTATTAGGTGTTTATTGAACCAATTTATTAAAAGGCCATGCTTAATTTTTCAGTGATAAGTAATTAACTGATGCATTGGACATTTTCAACAGAGTATTTCCCTCTTAAAATATTAATAAAAAAGCTGTCTTACTATTTGTCAGTGGTGTTGAAGTGAGTCTATTTACTTCTATAAAAATGCTTGGGTGTAGGCAAATTTAATTAATTGTGTTATGTTTCATATTTGAGTTGTTTGGATGCCTCAGCAGAGGTTCTCTGAATCAGCATGTTTAGGAGAATCACCTTTACATAATTAGACAAACACTTCTGGACTGGGAAGACAGAGACTTCCTTTCCTGGTTAGTGTCAGGTAATTCCTCTACTGAACTCCTGTTTTGCATTTACATTGAGTTCTTTTCCCAGCTACTTTCCAGCTGGTATATTTCTACCTATTCCTTACAGACATTAGACTATTCAAAAATACACAAGGCAATAAGTTTCAACATTCTTTTGTTACTTAAAGAGCTGCAGTAGTCAGAACTTATCTCTCTGTATATTTTGGTTTATAACCACAGCAAGGTCATTTAGTTCCTTTAGGCTTTATTGCACCTGTAGTTAATACTGAAATTGTCTCTGAATGGCCAAGCAACACAATAGTTTGTGAAGGTTAATTGTGAAAATTGATAGAATATGCTACAGTGATTAAAGAAACAACATTCCCAGCTCCTTACTACTACTGTGCATTCATTCAATTTCCCTCTACACATTGTGATAAGACATGGAAATAAAGAGAGGAAAAGAATGTTCAGTGGCTTGGGATGGAGGAAAGGAGCTAAGGTTATTCAAAGGTTATTCTTAAGACTTAAGATGCTAGTGTTAACTGAATTTCCCATGATGTGAACAAGATTTCAGAGCTCAGTCTTTTTGTAAAGCTCAGTGTCTGTAACTGGCACCAGAATGTGAAAAGACCTGGGTGTCCTGATCTCAACCAGAGGGCAATGGGTTGTTCCAAAGTAGATGACAGTGGATGCCATGTAAGTTTGAGATCCTTATATATTGTGGGAATCAGGAAGAAGAGAGAATATTTGTAAGAGTAACCTGCTCTCTTGTCTTTGTCAACTATAGTTTTGGGCTGGAAGGTCAAGTAGTGGTAAGTAAAGGGTGGTGGTAAATTGTCACATTACAGAATGGAAACTCCTCAGTCCAATAGGCAGGTTAGAAAAAAATCCATTTTACAGAAAAAAGCAGTATATGAAATATTAAAACTCAAAATAATACTTAACATAATAACAAAGCAGTTATCTAGTATTTTAATAACAAAGTCTGAGATGTAAGAGGAGATACACATAAATTAGACTTCTAAAATTGTTGTTTTCCTAAGAATATCAACTGAGTGAAAGTTTCTCCCTTTCTAATGCCTGTGCAAGAGAAGATCTGGTTTAGGGGTCCAGGAAATAAAAAATTTTCTCAATTGTGTCCTGTGAGAAAACAAATCTGTCACAGTGACTGATCCAATCAGTTTCTCAGAACAAAATGTATCACTGGGGACACAATAGCATTATTTTCATTTCAGTAGTTTATGGTCATTAATTTTGAAGTGTCTGTTGAATTTATCTAGGGAAGTTATGTTGCCTTATTTTGCCTTTGGAAAAGAGCCAGTGAATCAAATATTAGACATCAGCAGAATAGCTTTAGTTGCTCTGGAGTGGATCTCTGGTACTTCTGTGGCTTGTTTCATTTTCATCCAGTCTACACTCCAGGGCTACAGAAAGATTGCTGTTTCACTTTTCCCCCAGATTTGATAACTGATGTTATCTCTTTTCCCAAAACATTTGGAGCTCAGGTTAGACACATCTGCTATCAGCTATTTATAGCTATAGTAACAGTATGCTTTCAGTGGAAATGGTCAGTAGAGTAATGAAACACTCTCAACTTTCAAGCAGCTATGCAAAGGTAAAGTGCATCAGCAACAGATTCAGTTTATTTCTTTGATTGCATAAGGTGTGCGCTATGCTTTACCTGATTGCATGTTTTGGCGTAAGTCAACTGTATTTTAAGTGCATTTAATTACTTAAATGGAATATCAAACAGTATTTCACCAGTATCATCTTTTCTAAAGCATAATGTAGTTTTGGTGTGGCATAGATACAGCACCCTGGACTGCATGTCCTCAAATCTAATTTAGTTCAAGATGTGTCTGAAAATGAAAGCTATAGCATCCTAAGTGTAAAGCAGATAAAGAAATATGAACACTGAAGTAATTTAGGTTAAACAATCTTTATATAAGCATTTTACTGTGGCTTAAATTGTCCCATTGTGCATATCCTTTGTGATGCTCTAAGCAGTGTGCTGTGAGACCATAGTAGATTTATCTAATAACTAAAATAATGCATGCCAAAGAAAAGACATAAGACAACTTTAAAAAGAGAAATGGCACTTTTTAAGCCATTACAAGAAACAGCAGTGCTGTCAATACACTAAGGATCTTGCAGCAGAGGTAAATTATTTTGAAGCACTGTGTGTATTTCTGTGCCAGCTTCATTTACAAAGTGCTCATAATGAAAGGAAGAAGATCATTACATTTCTGCTCCATTGTCCACGGAAACTCTTCAGTGTTTCCTGGATATTCAGCCTATTTTATACACACTCCTCCTACATATTAATGCCCTAGTGGTATATTTACTCAAGATTTGTAATGCTAGCTGGGATGCAGGAAACCATTACTCAAAGATGTCTTTCATGCTTAGAGTAATGCAGATCTGTCTGGGACTTTAATCTGTTAAATTTCACCCAGATTTCACATATTTCCCTCTAAACTTTGTGAAGGAGAAAAAGTTTAGTAGGCTTTTAAAAGAACAGTTGGATATTATCATAGCTGTAGGTGCACATGCAGCTAAAATAGAGTAAATTGCAGTGAGTTATCCTTCTGTTTTTCAATGTTATAAACAGTCAGATCCTCTAGGAGGTGAACTCCCAGTGTGAATTTATTTTTATATAACTTTTTTTCATAAGAGAAACAAATTAACTCCCTCATTCCATCTCTCTTCCATACTCATAATATAGTGTGATAGATAGACGAATAGAAAACACATATGGTTTTCTATTACATGTAAATATATACTGACTTTGATATGATTTCTCTCAAAAGTATACATAAATGGGGGAAAAAAAAAGAGAAAGAAAGGCAGCATTGATTTCATCAGGTAGATTTAAAATGAAGAAACTATAATATATTATATATAATTTTATATGCAAATGCAAGTGGAAAGCTTGGAGCTCTTCCTGAGAAGGGATGATGAGAGTTTAGGGGCCAGGATTATCTGGCAGACCAACGTGGGTGATGTTGTGATGACTCTTCCAGACTGTCTGATCAAGAAAATGAAGTTGTTGTGGTCTTCAGTTAGCCTGAAAAATCCTGGCCCTGGTTATTAGGGATGTCTTTTACCATCCTGATACCTCTGGAGGGTCAACACAGCAGGACACAAGTAACCCAGGAGAATTCTGGAGCACACTGATGGCAAAGCGATGCAGGTGATCAAGGAGGTGACAAGAGCAGATGCTCTGCTCGACCTCACACTTACAAAACAAGGAAGAACCTATCTTAGCGTGCATGAGGCTGAGAGTGCTGGCTAATGTAACTGAAAGGCCACTCTCAGTTAACTTTGGAAGGTCATGGCAATCCAGGGAGATTGCTGAGGATCAGAACCACACAGACTCAGAGAATGGTTAAGGTTGGAAGAGACCACCAGGGGTCATTTTGTGCAGGGAGTGTTCATCCTCAGCAGTGTCTTCATCAGTTAAATTCCTCTGGAAAGAGTATTGTTTCTCCTTGGGACACTGCTGCAGTGTGTTCCTCATTTGGTGATTGTGAGGAGCTACCATTTCAGACTGCACCTGACTAGGTTACGCAGCCTTCCCTCTTGCGCACTGAAATCACACATTGTGATTTTCCATGTGATTTAAGCTTGGAAGAGCTTCTCAGTGGGACAGAAGTGCAAGTCCAGAGAAACAGTAGTTTCTTTTAAATTTAATTATTGTACTTTTTGCTCAGTAATGTTATTCATGATTTCTTTTCCTCTTCTCTTTTAAAGCATAATTTCAGTAAATATTTAATGCTTCAGCTATTTCCTATACAGGATGCATGCAGATGCTGTACTTCAAATATTCTTCATTTACCATCTTCCATATTTCAGTGTTCTTCTCCCTCTCTCATATGTATCCAGGCTATTCAGTTGCTCACTGATTTTCTTCAATGCATTTTCTAGTTTACTAGCTAGGTCTATCATGGCTTGTGCATTGATAGAAATATCTCACAGTACATTTTGTATTGCTTTGCTCCAACTCAAGTGAAACAGCACTAGAAATGATTTTATTCTGAGAGGGAATGGACTTTGTAGTTATCAGGAAAGTCTTCCAGTTCCTAATAGGCATCTATTAATTTCTTAAACCTAGTTTTCAGTCACAGATATAACTCATTTCCATAGATATAGTAGTTCTCAGTCATTAAGACTTTGTATATTCCAGGGTGATTACAACATTTTAGGAGTTTGCTGAACTGCAGATGCTTGTCTGCCTGAATCATCTGGCACTGCTGGTGGGAAGCTTCTCTTTGGTCTCAAGCCTGACCTGTCTTTTCTCCTGGCCCTTCCCACATGCCAGCAACTGTTGGCTGTTCTGCATTTCCTAAATTGCTCAGTGCTGCAGGCTTTCTCCCTTTGAATGGTTTTTGCTGGGGATTTTTTTCAGCTTACTTTCTGCAGCATTACATATTATCCTGTGTTTGAACTTCAGACCTCTGTGGACTATTACTGTTGTTGTAATTTGGCAGTCCTGCACATAAACAATATTTTACACACTTTGGTCACATTCTTCGACCTGGAGAGTTCAGAGCTTAATTAAAACAAGCAGAGGGAAGAGGAAATTTAATAAGACTTGAGAGGAAACTGCTTTGAGAAAGGGACTTAAAGAGAGATGCAAATGAAGCCAGGATATTTTGAAGAGAAGAACTGAGCAGTATGAAAAAAGAATGAAATCAGCAATTAAGTGAGGAGAAGGGAATAAGGAAAATCAGTTGAGGAAATGAGAATGTAGTTATAGACAGCCAGTGTGGGAGAGCATTTTGGTTGTATGTTGCAGGTATCTTGGACCAATGAACTAAAAGTATGGAATTGGGAATAGCCTGGGTGTGGTCAGATGTTTGTAGGGCTAGCATTAGATATGTGGACAATATAAGCATGGAGATAATACAGTGGCCACTCTTTTTTTTCCTTATGGATCCCTGAAGGTTAACACTCCTCTCAGATTTGCTGGTATAACTTCACATGTAGCCATCCCCAGCCTGATTCTGTCAAAAGAATTTGGTTTTTAAAGCCTACTAAAACACTTCTCTGTGAGAGTTTTCCTAATCATATCATTCTGACAGAACTAGGTTAAGGAGCAGTTGTGCTTGTAGGTCTGAGAAAACAGTTGTCTTGTGGAAGGCAAAATTTAGTGCCTGTGCACTAAACAGAATAATATATGTTAATAGAATAGATAAACATAAATTTGGACAAATTTTGTTCTACATAAGAAAGGAAAAGAAGATCTTTGCAAATAGCAAGCCATAGAAGCAGAGGATTTAACATGAGAGCAGAGCATTAACAATGGCAAAAAATCTGGGAGATTTAAAGAAGGGGGATACAGAGCACAGCTTTTGGGAATTATGCATAGCATGTCTCTTTTGAGAGAAAATCAATGTGATTGTACATAAGAAAGTGATCCTTGAAGCAAGTGTGTACAAGTGGCTACTGTTAAGGTTAGACAGGCAACCTTGGCAGTGCCATACGTGGCATCTTGTGTTTCCTTTTCTGCTGTGCTGCTGCTTGCTCAGTTAGTTTCAAAGGATTGCACTAGAAAATCTTCCTGGAAGAAAAATGGATGAAGCAATGTGTCCTGTTTCATCTGGATACTAGTCCTGCACTACATATCATTCAATAAGGCCTGACCCTGGCTTGTTTATCCACCTCCAGTAGTGTTTACCTTTGCAGTCCTCACCTAGTCCATACACAAAGCAGGGCATCCCTATAAAATACTGATTCTGAAAATCTCTCAGATATCCTTTGGGAAGCTGCATATCTTCCTTACAAAATGTTAAGCTCTCGCATGTACTCTCACTGAGGATGAAGAAGGAAATTACCACTTCATCCTAGTTTACATTCTGGTAGTGTCATGAAGGAATCCACAAAATAGACTGTGGTATCTACCCAAAATGTGGATCTGTTGTAGCTGAAAATACTTGGCACTCCTGACAAAGTTAAATCACAACTTTGGATGCCACTCAGGAATATATTACTATATAACTGACTCTTAAGCTTTAAGGAATATTGCTTTTAGGAAGATGAACCAAGATGTGCATACACTCACTCATAAAGGGAAAACCTCCCACTCAAGGGTACCCAAAATATTCACTAACAGAAGGGGGGGTGAGGGCTCACCCAATGCACAGAAGTATCCTCAGATGGCATCCCAGTCTGAGTCGAGGATTAGACTGCAAGGATGCTTGCTTCAAGGAGAATCAGCTCAAACTGGGTTCCTAGTGGGACTCCTTTTGTATCCTACTAGAGGATGCTGTGCTCATTCTTTTAATTAGTTGGAGGGACAGGCCACAACAAGAGCCCAGACAGTGCTTAATTGCTACAAGACACCAAGTTGATCCTTATCAGGCCTCTGGCAAGTCCTGGTCCTTTTTCAGATGCCTGTCAGGGGTTTGTGTTTCTGTTAGGTTTTCCCATCAGGGCAGTTTGCACCTGCCACAGCTAAGAAAGCACTTGAGACCTCTCAAGCTCCTTAATGTGCCCTCTTCTTCCTTGTGCATCAAGACATATCAGCCTCAGTTGGTATATCCACTGGTGCCATCACTAATGGAAGAGCAGAAGAAACTAATTTTATCATCTAATGTACTCCACAGCCCATGTAAAAGTACTTTATATATTGTATAACTCAGTTAAATCACATCCAATTCTTCTGGGACTAATAAAAGCACAAATCTGACCTGGAGTTATACTTCTTGCCAAGCTTATGCTTCTCTTTTCAGCCCTGAGGTGCTGTAGCTGCTTAATAAAAAGGTCACAAGCAGTATTTCCTAGCAACAATGAATATTTTCTTTAAAATGGCTAAATAATTTTCAGTGAAACTTGAAGAAAGAAGACCAGCTCCCCTGACTCTGATCAAGCACTTCAGAAAGTCTGCCAAGAAAATACTAGGAACTTACTTCAGCAATGAACTTCTGCATGAGACTTAGAGTTAGGTGCTTACTAAGATGATCTAAGAAAATCACAAGCTACAGAAAAAGGTTCTTTTTAGTATCTAGTTAAGCTAGTAATTTCATAATCACTTCAAGCCAACCTAAATGGAATGAGACAAACAATCCTACCCTCTGTCCCATCTCTAGCCACACGCTTCTGTTGGAATTAAGGAGTGAGTAAGTAACCCAGTTCAGGGAACTAATCCACATGAAAAGAAACACTCTATTTGTGCCTCATAACCTTCCTCCATCCCCTGGGCTGGTTTGCAGTCTGATTATTTTTTTTGCTTCAGCCTAGCATGCAGTGTGGATGAAAAATGGTGGCAGGAGAGTGTGGCTCAGATTAGGGGAGAGATGAAACTCATCCATGTAAAGAGCAACTCATTTATGTTGGATTAAAGCAACTGTGAATTCCAGCTGTGGAGATTTAAACCTTCATGCCTATATCTGACTAGTAAAATTTTTTGTGTATTTTAGTTCAAGAGTATCAACATAGTTATATCCTCAAGAGAAAATAAGATGTTCAGGATTTTGATATAGATATTGCACACAGTTTTAAGCAGAGGAGAAATAGGTATCATTTACTGCAGCAAACAGGAGTCTACTGGGAATTTATTATGTAGTTTCTGAAGCCACTTTCTATCTAGTAGACTCTAATAGCTTCTTCTAAGGAGCTAATTAGCTGCATCTCAAGAGGTGGTAATGTCCACATGGAAGGTTGTCTCTGTAAGGCACTGATTATGTCATATCTGGGTAAAAGAATGTCTAACCCTTTTCACTTCACAGTATGAGAGGTGTAAGAAAAAGCTAATTACACAGATAGTAGTTAAACATTTTCTCTTCCAATTTCAGAAGCTCACAACATATGTGGGAGTCAGCCATACGTATACAATATTGAAACAGGAGGTTGGTGGTTTTAAATTAAGATTTCCTTGATAAGATTTCAAGTGCATTCAAGATGCTTGCCTTTTTCTCACTGAGTTGGTAGATGCAGAAGGTAGGAAAAATATATTTTCTGATAAAGACTAAACTGAGCTGATTGGATAATTTTTTTTTCAGACTTCAAAGCATAAATAACCATTAAAGGGAATGTCAATACAAAGACAACTGCAGTAGCTAACAAGATTAGCTCAGCTACAACAGCTGGCATCTAAGCATTCGTATTAAAGCTGTGGCTGAAGGAAGTTTGTATTTGTTAGTGTGGACATATCAAATGTGGCCAAGCACTTCTCAGGGCTCAGGCCAAGCCTATTGCTTTCATTGTCCACTGCTGCCTCAAGAAGCCAGTGGCAATGAAGCTAGCACATTAAGCCATGGAGAGTTTTAACCCTCTGATCTGTAGTCACTCTAGTTAGGAAATAAATGCCTGTGCAAATGTACAATCTGGGAAGGGGGGGGGGGGGGCAGGGCAGGCAAGCAATGATTTAAAATCTGCTTGTATCACAGAATATCAATTCCTTCAGGTACCTTCGAAGAGTCTATACATGCTCATGAGGGCTTTGGTCCAGCAAAGCACTTGCACTGAAGTACAGACATTAAGTTACATTTAAGTACCAAAAAGTCTTCTGAATCACGGCTGAAAGTGATGATGTACATGGTGTTTGAATCCTGCCTTTTGTAAATTCTAGTGAAAATGCAACTCTTCCATTCCTTTCTTTCAAACCAGTTAACTATGTAACTATGGGCCCTGATAACACACACCCTAGGGTCCTGAGGGAATTGGCTGATGTAGTTGCAGGACCACTCTCCATCATATTTGGCAAGTGGTGGAGGTCAGGTGAAGTCCTGGGGGACTGGAGAAAGGGTAAAAACACCCCTATTTTTAAAAAGGGTAGAGAAGTTGACCCAGGGAACTAGAGGCCAGTGAGCCTCACCTCTGTGCCTGGGAAGGTCATGGAGCAAATAGTCTTGGAAGTGATGTTAAGGGACATGAAAGATAAAGAGGTGATCCTAAGCAGTCAGCATGGATTCACTAAGGGCAAATCATGCCTGACCAATCTGGTGGCCTTCTATGATGGAGTGATTGCAGCAGTTGATGAGGGAAGACCGACTGATATAATCTACTTGGACTTTTGCAAGGCCTTTGATACAGTTCCTCATGACATCCTTATCTCAAAACTGGAGAAATATGGATTTGATGGGTGGACTGTTTGGTGGATAAGAATGCAATTCTTAATTCTTAATTGGCTGGAGGAATGCAACCAGAGAGTTGGGGTTATTCAGCCTGGAGAAGAGAAGGCTTCGAGGGGATCTTATAGCAGCTTTCCAGTACCTAAAGGGGGATTATAGGATAGAAGGGGAGAAACTTTTTAGGTGGTCTGATTGTAATAGGACAAGGGGGAATGGCTATAAACTGAAGGAGGGGAAATTTAAATTGGAGATTATGAGGAAGTTCTTTACCCAGAGGGTAGTTAGACACTGGAACAGGTTGCCCAGAGAGGTTGTGGATGCCCCATCCCTGGCAGTGTTCAAGGCCAGGCTGGATGTGGCCCTGGGTGACCTGGTCTAGTGATTGACATCCCTGCCCATGGTAGGGGGGGTTGGAACTAGATGATCTCTAAGGTCCCTTCCAACCTGGCCATTCTATGAATCTATGAACTCTGCTCAACTGACTGAACCAGGTGATTTTTCCAGAGGCAATTTGCATTACAGTGTCAGACACTGATCATATCAGACCTCCCTTGTTCTGAGTAGCATATCAGCTTCCTAACATTGCCAGGATCTTTAAGGAGTTAACTAAATCTGAGAAAAAGATCTTCCTTTTGCTGTGATGGAGGTTTGCCAGACTGTGCTGCTCTGTCGCAGCTGGGCTTGGCTTGCTGGCAGGTGGTGCTCACAGGGGAAGCTGGAGTTTTCCCTGAGCTGCTTGGGTTGTTTGAATTTGTTCCAAATGTACATCAGCCACCACCACTCAGGGTGAATCCCAGCTCCCTAGTTGATCTCACAGCATCATGAATAATGTTAGCAGAGAAAACACACACATGAAATAAAAAGCAAAAAACCAGGGGCAAGAGTCCAAGGTAAACAGCCTCACTTTTAGCGTGGGGAAATGAAGTCATTTACTAATTGATATTCGTGGTACATTTTAATAAAAAAATGGCAGGTTAAGACTCCAAATGCTAAAGAATAAGATCTTATCTTAATTAAGCCAGTGTGTACTCTTTACCAGCTAGAAAACAAGGGAGGCAGTGGGTCATACATCCATTTTTTATCACCACCTTCAGGCTTCTCTTTGTTCTTTCTCTCCCTTTTATCCTAGCCCATGTTCTAAGCACCATGTAAACTCTGATAGGTTATGGCAGTGCATAATAGAGGTCTGCTGACAGGTTGCTATCTGCATTCATCCTATGTTGCTCTGCTTCTTTCATTATTAGAATAGAGCTTAAGGGCCAATGAGCACAAAGGAATTCTCTTTTGTAAAGCTGGGTAGTGTTAGGGGTCCATGTACAGCTAAAATTTGATATTGTTAGACAGAACATAAATCTGGGGGGAAAATAATGAAAAGAAAAAGCAAGCCAGGGATATAAGCAAGTTAAGTCTGTATATGACATGTTTGTAAAAGCTCTCCCTCTTTCTCTCTCTCTTTGCATTTATGTCACCAATAATACTGTGTGATTAATGGCATGCATCAGGAGTTCAGCTCTGCTCACTAGTTGGGATAAGCCTGCTGCTGTTGCTGTGGAGAACCTTATGGTTTGGGGTTTTTCTGTTACTATGGATGGTAAAATAAAGATCTCTATGACCATCTGAAGGGCTTTACCTGCAAGTCTGTACCACACATAATTTTTTCTTTCTCAGTTTTCTGCAGTTAACAAACTGAACAGACATTAACTCCCAGAGTACACCTAAAATATTTCCAGGTATTGGTATCTTACTACCAAAACCCACCTGATGTTCTGCTGGAAGAAGAGGAACATTTTACAGCTAAAACTCAGTATGATTCCTGAGTGCTAGTTTGGCCAAAGTAAAGGAAACTTAATCCAGTGTTTGCATATCAAATAAAAGATGGCAAAGTGGTTCTTGCATGCTGGCCAAGACTCCTGGTTTCATTGTGTTACATGCATTCCACCAAAATTAAGTAGTCAAGCATTTTTTCCACGCTGCACAATGCTTGCTGCATGTAATGTTTTCACTTTCAAAATGTGCCTTATAAACATTAACTAAGTAAGCCATGTAATATGCTTGTGGGATAGTTAATTGCATATTATTATCTTATTGTGCTAATACCTAAATTGAAGGCTAACTACTGAGGCAACTTGCCCCAGACTGTGCATTAGCAGCACTAGAAACCATTCTCACAACCAATTTAAGGATGCTGTTTACTTGTTTGTGGGTTACAATATTTTTA
>VWZO01015516.1:0-203889 GCA_013396975.1 Bucco capensis
GACTAATTCCTTGAGTCTTGTATTAAGGTTGCAGCTGTCGTCACGCCAGGGCTCTGGGCAAGCTGCTCTAGTTGGGGATGTCCCTGCCCACTGCAGGGGGGTTGGACTAGATGACCTCCAGAAGTCCCTTCCAACCCAAACCATTCTATGATTCTATGATTCTTCTGTATCACAAAGGCAGGCTATAGCACTGCTGGCTATTCAATGGGCTACCGTGCTTCAGCATTTTGCTAGCAAACATCCGTTAATTTCACTCTTGTTTGCCAAAGGTACCTTGCAGGCAGGATTTTGTTACCCAGTGGCTCTCCAGAGTTGCTTAAGTTCTTTATGGAAAACGCAGAGGAAGGAGCTGGTGCATTCCACTCAATTTTGAACTAATTGGAGCTTAGAAGCTTAACTATGCTTCAGAAAACAGGGAGCAGGTGAATAATTCTAGTGCAGATCAAAAGCAACCACAAAATATTCTGTATTCCTCATATAAAGGAATTCATTAAGCCATGTTTTCTGGAAAGCTTTCTTCCTTCTGGAGTACCTATTGCAGTCTGCTTTCCAGCTAGATAAGCACATTTGCAGCAAATTAGATTACCTTTGAAATAAATATACAAGGTAGGGCACAGGAGCCTGTGGTAGGATAAGGTCAGTGCTCTGCATGATTAATTTAGCTACATCAGGCCCAAATAGATCTTACCAAATCTGATTTAGAATGAGTATAGGCAGTGGACAGGCAGTCTTTGAAGCTGTGGCTAGTATTAATGACACTCTGTTGACTTTCATCCTTGTCAGTGTCTTGAATAACATAGTTTGAGACCCCAGCGGGGAAGGAAAAAACAGGATAGTGAAATAAAATTCATGATCACAAATATATTTGATTAAGTCTTGTCTAAGTCAGTGAGGTTGCTGAGTCAATGGAACCACGCTGACTTGTATCAGAAGAAGCTATTACTTGTTCTTTGTAATCCTGTAGTACTGAGAAGCCCAAATCCTATGTCAGCATCTCAGCATTGTGAAATCTCCACAGGTAGATTCTGCATGTGGCTGAAGGCAGTAAAATTCCAGTATGGAGATAAGTTAGGGAAAGAAGACTTTAGTCACTTCTTCATTCTGCTTCCTCTGCTGGTCCTGGACAGATGCTTAATAGGCACAGGCCAAGCCCCCAAAACATTGCTAGAAGTCACTGGGTCTCACTGGCTTAGGCAAGGCACCCTTCCTGCAAGCGATGTGCCAATTCAACAGGCTTATATGCCTGTTCAGGTGTAAAATTAGAGGCTATTGGATAATTGCTCTAGGCATCTGCCCAAATCCTCCCACAAACCCTGCCACAGCTGACTGACCACCTTGGGACACATTTCTCTGTCACTTTACCAATGAGTTGTTGGCTCTATGCCAGGTCCAAGCCAGGTTCCACGCACTCAACAACAAACTGGCAATGATCAAACACACATAAGGATGTACAAGAAACTTGGGAGCCCGTGCAGCAGACACGTTGATCACAGAGCAGCAGAGGGAGGTGTAAGCCCTCATGCTCTCTGCAAGGTAGCTCACACAGCACAGGAACACCCTCAGTGCCAGAGCCATATGCCAGCTTTGGCTCGTGGCCATTGCTTTTATCAAAATGTGTCCAGGCACAGTGGAGTAAAGTGATAAGCACCACAGCAAATAGCAAAAGCAGCCACTGACAAGCCCTGGGCTCTAATATGCAATAACACAAGCGACCTCTGTGACCAGCACAGTACTTTGCCAGTTTACAACTAGAACTGCTTACAGCACACTCACATCAAAGCTGTTGTTACCTCAAGCCCCATGCTGTGCTTGACAAAGACTTGTGGGTTGGCCTTGGCTAACGGTAGCCAGTTGGTCACTCACTCCCCTCTCTTGTGGGGTGGGGAGAAAACGGGAAGGTGAGGAGGCTTCTTGTTTGAGATAATGACAGTTTAATGTGGAGAGCAAAAGCTGCATGCACAGGCAAAATGAAAAAAAATGGAATTTATTCACTACTTCCCATTGGTGGGCAGATATTTAACTACTTCTTGGCAAGGTAGACCTCAGCATTCGTAACACTTACTTGGGAGGACAAATGTCATGACCACAAACACATCCCCTTCCTCCTCCTTTCCCTGAGCTTTTATTGCTGAGCAGGATGTCATACGGTATGGAATATCTCTCTGGTCAGTTGGGGTCAGCTGTCCTGACTGGGTCCCCTCCCAGCCCCTTCCCCACCCCCTGCCAGCTTGCTGATTGGGGCAGACAGAGTAGGGAAGAGAAAAAGCCTTGATGGTGTGCAAGATCTCTTCAGCTACAGCCAAAACACTGGTGTGCTATCAACACTGTTTCAACCACAAAAGCATAGTTCTATATGGGCTGTTAGGCAGAAAGTTAACTCCATCACTGCCAGACCCAGTACATGTCTAGCAAAGATCCTGAAGGATGCAGATGTACTGCAGAAGGTGGCACAAGGTCATAAACAAGTTCATAAAAGTCACTGTGATTTTATTTACAGGTGGCTGACAGGTCCCAGGGAGACAGTTTTTAATGGCTCCCAAAGTTGTTCAGAAATTCTGATGCGGCCCAAAATGCTTTGCTTTTATGCAGTGCACTTTTAGGGTTTTGAGACCACATAGACATTGATGCATTTCCACATAGGCACAAAGAGGACCCACTTAACCACAGTGCTCTGTGTCGTGGGAAAAGCTTGCAGACCATTGTTTGCTTAGATCTTCTTGCTTGAATAGATTATACCAGGACTAAGAGCTTTTCACAAAGCAGTCAAGTATTTATGAGCCTGGAAACAGAGCAAATATATTTCTTTGCAAGTTAATGTAAATTCAGTTGGGACCTTAAAAAATTTAATAGATGAGCTTTAGAAAGGTACAGTGCTTCCTTCTAGACAAGTGGAGACGTGGAGACATCTCCATTTAGAGCTCCCTCAACACGCAGAGGTACAGTCATCCTGGATTGGTGAGACTGTGTCAAGGGAGACGTGTCACTGAGGCAGCTGCTAATTTCTAGACGGTCATTTCACCCATCTGCCCTGCAACCCATTGTGCTGTTAGCTACATTTGCCTGCAAGGACATTTGTCTTCTTGGCAATGTCATAATGGCTAGATATGCTACAGCCAACTGCAAAATGTCACAGACCTTCAGAAGTAACTGCAGCAAGTCATATGTGCTGTTGCATAATGGAGTTAAAGGAGGTCATTTTTCTCCCCTGTTCCAGGTACAGCAGTTAACACTGAAGAGCTTTGTCATCTTACACAATTGTTAATTAAATATGAAATGTCTAAACCACCAAAATAAGAGAGCCCTCACCTGACCTGCAGTCCCCAGGAGTCAGTCTTACTCAGTAGATAACTGAAATATGGAGTTGCTGGCTTTATGGTGTGAACACACACACATTTAGGTAAATTCAGTTCCCATTAACAAGGCTATGAATTAGGAGTGGATTTACTGCAAAACTATTAGACTCATCTGGTGGCAATCTCTGAAATGCTTGGAATTCAGTTGAAACTAAATCTCTGCTAATGTAATTCAAGTTCTGATCATTTTCCCCAGTAGGAAATTTGGCCCCTGCTTTATTAGAGTACATGAATAAAGAAGTCTTTTGTGGCTGACCAAGAAGACACAGACCGTGTGAGCAAAGACTTTCTGCATCAGTGACCTCCAGGCTGGTTTGCTGTAGTGATTTTAAATGGGCATGAATAAGCAGATACTACAGATATGGTTTTTATTCTGCTAAAGGAGCAGAAGTTCATTGCTCCCATGTTACAATCAAGTAATCAATCAAGTTTAAGGTTATAATGCTCCTTTTCGATGAAAACTTAGATAAGGCTTTCAAGGTGTTCATCATTGAAGCTGTTCAAGGAGAGGCTGAATGGGGCTTTGAGCAACCTGATCTAGTGAAAGGTGTTCCTTCCTATGGCAGAGGGGCTGGACTAGGTGATCTTTAAGGACCCATCTAACCCAAACCATTCTATGATTCAATGATAATTCTCCCTGGTTTGATGTGACATGAGAATTACTTCTGAATAAATGTTTGGTAGATCTTCAGATCCAGCCTAAATCTGTGAGGGAGGAAATGATGCTCAAAAGCAAAAGAACAGAAGATCAGATAAGGGGATACCAAGGGAAAGCTGACATGGGGAAGGCTTGGGGTGGAATTCAGACTCCTTTGCAGTAAATCAGAATACCAGGAAGGAGAGAGCATGGCTTTATGCAACAGATGAGGCCTTTTGTCGGGAGTAGAGTGGAAACACTGCCTGTTTGTACCATTTACAGAGAAAATAGCTGAGGAAACAAAGGCATGACACTGCTCAGACTTGTAGTTGCTCAGTTGCAGAGACGAGAGTAGCACAACTGCCTTCAGGCTCCTATGCCAGGGTCTAGCTGCTTCCTGGTATAAAATCTTTTTCCTTACTACAGTTTAATCATTTGGACTGACATTTTGCTAACTGGAAATACTGTTTGTGGCTGAATTTGAAAACTTAAAGCAGAATTGTTCAGGTGTTTCTGAGCAGGCAGCTCCAGTATCCCCACACCTTGAAACAACATGGGAATTTTAGCAGAAAAAAGCTTGGGTCAGCCCTTTTGCTTTCTCCATTATCCCTGTATTGTATAATGAAGAAACTGGAAAATGCTGTAAGTTCATCACAGTTTCCCAAGTAGGGGGTGAACCCACACTTTGTGTCTATATACACACAATATATACATTTAATCTTTGCTGTTGAAAAACAGCCAACCTGTGTTTCAAAGGCAGTTAGAAACAAATTATACAGAGCACTGAAGTAAAGCTGAAGAGAAGATTATTTTGATCTAAGATATTATTTCTGTTCTGATTCTCTTTTCTTTTCCTCCTCTGCTTTAATTGAAACTATTAACCTGAGATCATACCTCAGAGCTAAGACAAGCCCATGGGGAATTTCTGAAATATCCAGAAGGAGTGCAAAGAAGTGGTTTTGCTTTATTTTGCTAGCTGTGAATGTAGATGTTCTGTGCCAGGTCTAGTTTCTCCCATATGCTCAGGAAAAATACTTAGAGCATCTTAATTGATGAACACCAATTAACTGGCATAGGTGAAGTAGCATTAGTGTGCCATCCCATCCATACATGAGATGAACCACCCTATGGAACAGAACACCTACAAATTGTGCTGCTCTCTGGCTTGTAATAAAATGATTTGACTTTGAAGATTTTAAAGTAACTCTTCATCTCAGTGCTGATGTATAGACCTTGCTTCCAGCAACAATCCTGGTTGTAACAGTATTAAATTAAGGAGTAATAGGATTAAGGTAAGGAATGGAGAATGAAACTTCTATAATAGATTTCCTGATGATGAGACTTAAGTAACCTGACAAGTAGAGCTCATCACCTCACATTGAATCACTTAGGAACTATACCATACAGAAATTTGATATGGGAAGGGATTAAATCTAATGCCTCTTCTCCATCTCAGAGTTTTAATGATACCTATCTTCTTTGCAGACTTGTGTAATTTACCATGAAGAAAACAATTCCACATAACAAACACTGTTTACTTTTATAAATGACTACTCTGGAGAGAAGGTGGGCTTCTCCTGTCCTTGGCTCTGAATAAAATGATCATGATTTGAGAAGGAGGTTGAAACAAAGTGTGGTTTGAATGCTCATATTTAGAAAAGCCAGAGGAAGACATCCTAGACTTCCAAGGATTTCAGGCTGCTATTCTATAAGCCTGATTTCAATCAAAGCAAATTATTTTTATTTATTTCAAATGCCTTTGAAATGCCTTTGGTTACATGCACATTGCTTCCTTGAAAATCAGAAAAGATACCTATGTGTGGATGAATCAGCTGAGAAACCCCCTTTCAAATGGCTGTTCTCATGTTCCTGATACAGAGAGAATGTTTTGCTACTATTTGTTTGCATTACAGAAATTCCAGCTGAAGTGATCTCCCCCTGTAGCTAGACAAGATACTTGCTCAGGAGAAGGTTAATCTGTGTCTAGGAATGCAAGTCCTACATCCAAATTGTAGCCAGCTGGCAGTGCATCAGATATTTACCTCCTGTCTGCCAACTTTCTCCCCAGAGGAGACAGCAGACACAGATGGAGAAGTTGAACAATTCCTTTTGTCCTCAGAAACACTTTGAGAGGAAGATAAAATGCGAGGTGCATCCTCACTTATGCACCAAGCTGTCTGCTTTGCACAAGGCAGGTTGGCAGCCTGTGTCTCACATAATGCCTAGGGCACTTAAAGGCACCTAAAGGATGAGGAAGGTTGGGCATTGACACTTAGACCAGGCTAAACCTGTTTTATTTCAGAAGGTGCTGTAAAAAAATATGTGAGAGTGAATTTGATATGGAACTAGTTTGGATTCAAGAAGAGCATGGGCTCAGGCTGCCAATTAGACACAGCCAGGATGGTTATTTGGCTTAAGTCTCTTAAAACTTGGACCAGGATTTTAACCAAAGATCCTATTTCCCTTTTGGGTCAGTACATTTTCCCTTTCTCTTGTGGGGTGGAAGGATTGTTTGACTGTGCCTGCTCTGGCATACAGAAACATATCCCTGTAAAACTTATAGCTCTGCTATCAGATTTCCTTGAGCAGATTGACATGAAAAATTTTGATACACGGTTTGATTGTCAAAAATTACCAATTCAGATACTCTCAGCTATCTGGTTTCCATTTTTTAAAATTTATATTTTTAATGTAACATTGGGTATTTTCTCTTATAGAAAAAGGTTTTGAGACTTATATTTCACCTAAATGTAATTTTTCAAATGATAAGAAAATGAACTGTTCCAATTGACACAAAATCTGTTTAGGTTTGCTGTTTTTTTTTTCTTTAGATGAACCCCAAATAAATTAATTTTAAAGTTTTTCATTCAGGCTATGAATAGAAAAAAATCAGCTGTTTCCACAGTTCTGCCCCTTAGGACAAGAGAATAGCTTCCTTCTATAACACGAATTGATCACCAAATTTTCACACTCCAGTTAACTCCTACCAGAGTTAAGTGAAAATTGATTTTTCTCCTGCTCCATTGCTTTGCCATGTTACTCTCCTGGATTTGCTTGGCAACATAGAGAAGCTGCTATTGGTGACTTAGGAAATTGTTTTATGATGCAACACTTACAATTCTGCCTGCTGAGTGGTTCTGATTTGAGTAACCCACCTGGCTTTCATATCTGCAAAGTACACATGTTTGGTCCTCAGTTGATATAAACTGAAATAAACAACCAAAAAAACCCCACCATAGTCCTGCAAATCTAAAAGGATCAAGGAGGTTTTTACTCATTCCCTCAGACCAAGAACTTTACAGCATGTGTGAAAACAAGTTCTTTCTGAATGGTCATTGCTGCCATTTTCCTTTGTTGACAGCCAAAACAAGCAAGAGAAGCTTATATATTTATAGGTTGGCCATAGCTCAGGAGTTATTGGGAAGGCACACTGAGACATCTGTGCATATAAATACTTCCAATGTCAGAGTTATTGTAAGGATTATCCTCCAGCAGTGATAAACAGATTAGCTTATCTCATATATTATAGGAGCAAGACACTGAGTATGTATGGCTAGGCTTTGCGAACNGTATGAACAACCAGATTCACCAGGACAGAAGGTTGAAACATTAGTAATATTTCTTCTCCCATAATGAAAAAGTCTAGGCAGCATTACAGAGGCTTGCTTTCATTTTCTTCTTGACCACTATGTTAAAAATAAGTACCTAATAGATAAGCTACGGGATAATATTTTTTTTAAACTAGGTTTGTCCTCAGCAGTCATATAGCAATATGGAATAAACAGGCACTTGCACAGTAGAAACTAGATACAAGTTTAGCACTAGAGTCAAGTAAGCACATTAACCAAGGAAAATCCTTGCAGTTATACTTATTCTTCCAAATGAGAAATACCAGAGACCTCATGTCGGACTGTCCTAGTATGAGTCAAAATAAGGTATTCCATGCCATATAGGTCATATTCAGTCCTTGTGGCTTTGATATCAAGCATGAGGCCTAGGACCCAAGCAAAACAGATGCTTAATTGAGCTAATTAGCAGCTAACTAACAACTAGTGTATATATTAGGAGAGGTCTGGATCTCTCCCTGGCTAGAATGTTGAGCACCTGAGTCCTCTGAAGATCGGAAGCCCAGTTCTGTTGCTCATGACTCTGTTCTGTCTTCATTCCCAGAAGACTGAGCACCCTGAGCCTTGTGAAGATCAGCTGCCCAGCTCTGTTCCTACAGGACTCTACCTGTTCTGCCTTCAGTCTCAATTCAAGAGTTCCTGAGTTCCAGCCTCCTGAGCCTGAGTCCCAGCTGCTACTGAAGTCTTCCTGCTATAGCATCAGTAGTGATGTAGTTACCATCAAGAGGGTTTGGTTCTGGTGTTGGTTTTATGCGTGTGAGTATATACATACTTTTTTTTCTTGTTGTTACTTTCAGTAAAGTAGTCTAAGTTTCATTTCTAATTCACAAGTGTCTATCTCTCTCTCTCTCTGTTAATTTCCTCTTTTTCTCCCTGGGGTGGGATATAATAGAGATAATAGAGAATGTCTGTCACCAGGTTGCTGGTTGACCCAGCCCTAACCCTTGACATAGACAATCAGATCTCTCTAAGCTTTTCAGAATGTTGTTTTTTTCCCTAAATCATGTGTTTACTATATAAATTTGTAGGATACAGGCAATAGTTATATACTGCATTGTATAGTGTAGTCAATTCTCTCAATATGTTATTGCAATAGCTATTAGTATACTTGCATTCATCATTTGTTATAATCCTTAGCATCAGTCAAAAGGGCAAGGAGTTGTAAGATTTACTGTCTGACAAGCACATCTTATTCTAAAATACCCTTGTGATTTAATAGAGAGACATTTTAAACCCTAACATATTAATGTCTACAGTAATACTATTATTAACACTAATGGTCCTATTACTCAATTAAGAAAAATATATGCTTTCTTATTACACACTTATGTTCAAGGTCTTACATTTATTTCTGTTCTGCTCAAGTTTTATGCATGTGATGTATACCTGCAAAATCAGTAATGGGAAAAAAATTAGTCTTGTTAAAGAAGAGATATTGATGACCTTAGCATAGCTGAAGGGTTAATGAGGTTTCCTGGGGTGTGAGAGATCTGTATTCAGGTCAGCCAAAGGGACTCAGAGAAACATACCTCCTTGGGAGAGTGGTTTGCCCAGTGTAACCAGGACAGGCATTTGGAGGTCTCTCACCACCCAGTGAGTGCAGTAACATGAGACTATGATATATAATCTAAGCAATGCACTGACACTGGCTGTCTTTCCCCCTGTGTTTTAGGCAGTTACACCTGTACTTCACCAGTAGGCTGTTGGGGCTTTATGCATGCTGTGAGGATATGTGCTGATCTGAGCAGGCTTCAGAGGTCTATGTGCTTCTTTGCCTAGTTTTGGGTTTGTCCTGAGTAGAAATAAGTGCCAAACTACTGAGAGAGGTCACATAGAAGGCTGTGTGCCCCTCAGGAACTTCAGCATCCAAAGAGACCCCATGAGCAGCATCTCTCCAACACTCCTAAGAACTGCTCTGCTGGGAATTATAAGGTGATTTTTGGAAAAACAGTACTAATGCTGGTTGTAAACTGATTCTCACTTTAGCTTTACAGTGGGGATAGTCATTGTGCTATATTGCTCACTACTGGAACATTGACATTTGTGTTTATGAAGTTCAACTGGAGTATCTCTTCACTTGGAATACATCTAAATGCCTCTTTTTAACACTCAGGAACATAACTCTGAAGAGGTATCAGGGAGCAACAGCAAGTTTATTGTCCAATAGTTGGTGGGGAAAAAGGTGTGCATTGGCCTGCCCTGAACATTTCCAGAGATGTCAAGAGCCATTCTGAGAAGGGAAAACATCCTTACTGTTTTATTGGGCTCTAGATGCCTGTTGAAGACCATTGTTACACAAAGGATCCTCCTTGGGTGTCTCGTCTGCTGACAGACACCTCCCAAATCCAGCTCCTGGGGATTGCCTGGTACAACATACAGTGAAAGTATATGAGCATGAGCTAGGGTGATGGACTGGCAAGGACACTCCAAAGCCATTCTTCAAACTAAAATATTTCCTCACTGCTGTGCACAGCCAATAAATCATCCCAGCTTTCACCAGCTATTCATATTCTGAGGAGGTCCACTAGCCTTTTAGGGGAAAGGCTGTTAAAGTGAATTCTCCAAAGCAGCAGCACTGTGGCCAGGCCTTAGCTGGGGATCTGAAGCTTTTTCTAACTATGATGGATGTGTTGTCTCTTATGTGCTTCCCTCCTAGGGCAAAATCCAAAGTGATTTCTCTTGTATAAGCTGATCAAGAAACCACATGAGAATGTCTTTTGGAGGTCAAGGGATAACTGGCCACAGTCAAAAGCAAGACTGGAAGAGTGCCAACAAGTGCTGCTGATGTTGTTGCACTGCCCACAGCCTGTGTGGTTTTACCCTCACAGAATACCTGAAGATTGCAGAGATGTCTTGAATCTAGGAGCAGACCAGAGCCTGTGCAGCATGGCTACCTCTGCCAGGGTAGCCAAGTTGTCTGTGCATCAGAGATGCTTACATCAAACATCAACACTGTTAGCCTGAGCTGAAAGATAAAATAACTCCCGCTTTTGGAGTAAGGGCACCTTCTCTATTTTGCAGCATGTGCAATGAAAGAAAGGTCTTGTTGCTTCCATTTAAGACTCTTGCTGAATCAAGCACTCATCTGCACCCACAAAGGTTAAAAGAGCAGTACTGGTTTTCATGTCTGATAGTAAAGGCAAGATGAAATGTTTTACAGAATTACAGGATAAATCAGTGAAGATGACTAATTTTCATTGAGAACAAGAGCCGTAAGAGTTTACAACTTCACCTGTGAAATTTTAGCTGAATGTGTTTTGCAGGCATTCATAATGTTTTTACTAAAATGCAGACTTATTTGAACAAGTTTATTAAACAATTAAATTTGCAGTTGTTCATTTCAGTGCAGTTACAGATAAAGAAACCCTGACCCCCACCCTTGCTGACTCAACACATCTGTCCAACTATACTGATGTATTTTAAATTGGTAATTCAAATCAGAAGTTTAATTCTGTTAATTTCCATGGAAAATTCATATGCTACAGCAGAATACATTGAAACCTATTTTAGTTTTTGCATCACAAAATTGTTATTACTGGTAGGTGATTTGCAAGTCAATAAAAAACAACCAACTTGACTTCCTGATCCTCTGCTGAATATGCTGTCATTTAGGAATAAGATCCAATCAATTTTACTTGCAAATTGGACAAATAGGATGCAGAGTCATGGATTAAGTACAGAGGCTCCAAGAGGTTTTTTGTTGTTTTGTTTTTGTGTTTCTTTTTTAGGAGAGGCATTATATTTGGAAGTTAATGATGGCTTTTAAAATATGCAGTTATCATTGCACTGGAAATTTTTAAGCAACTGTAGTGTTTCCTGAATGTTTCTCATCTGAACTCTTGGTAAATAAAAGATGGAAGAAATGGTTTTAAGAAATGCTCAGCACATATTCTGTGTTACACCCAGGGCAGTATACCACACACAACTGCCTACTTCCTGTGGCTAAAGCATTTTTTGTACAGAAAAGGCCATATCTTTACTGCAAACACATTGTCTAGAATCTCTCTTCCAGGCTTCTGCTGGCAGCAAGCTTCTGTTTTATTCTGTGAGCTGATAGCTGAAGAGGCTGAGCCTAGTGAAAAACAATGGCTCTTATCTCTACTGTGGGCTCCAGGGGACTCTTAACATTAAGGCTTTCCTTGCTGGCAGCACAAAAGGAGTGCTTTAATGAGCTTTAAAATCACATTAGATTGCAATAAAAATCAAAGTACTTGCAAAGCATTCTTAGCAAGATGTGCTCCCTGGATAGACCCATGGTTAAGAAACTACAAAATGGGTTTCAGGTAAAAACTCTTTTAGCCTGAAGTTCCTCACTAATTATTTCCAATTTCCAACTACTCATCCCTGGTGTTATAATCATGCTGAGCAAGAAATTAATTGGGAATGATTTATTCAGTGGACTTCACTGGTTTTAGGTGCTGGTTGCTAACAATTTTCTGAGAGTTCATTCCTTATTTAAAATTGGTAGATGAGTAATTCCAGAGTGATATTTGGCTTGTAATTAGTTGGCTAAAATCTCAGTGTGCCTGCTGGATGAGAGTTTAACCAGATGTGTATGGCATGTGATTGGCTTATTCTTTCATTGGATATATTTAATAGGATAGTTGTGTTCTGGTGTAAAAATAAAAATGCATGTAATTTAGACACTATAGCAGAATCCTCTGAATCTTAGCTACAATGGGAAACATCCATGTCAGTAGGGCTGTGTCCTACATCATTAAATTTGACTGTGCTGCAAATAAATAGCTCCCTGGTTTCACATTTTCTGTTACTTTCACTTCAGGTGGGTCGAGACTTCACCATAAGTCTTAAAATTGGCTTTTTGAAATGTGCAGCTCTAGTCTGGTTAAAGGGGAGAGGCCAATGGAAGATGAAGCCCTCCAGGGAGGATGTCAGGACTCTGCTCTTCCTGCATCTTGCTCAGGAGGAAGAAGTCAAGAGTGGAGTTTGCTGGCAGAGGGAGCTGATCTTGCAGTGTGCCTTGTGGGGACTGAGGTGTGCTAGGGGAGCTAGACCTATATGTGTCAGAGATTAATTCAATTCTTTGTCCAGAGGTAGGTTTTCCTCCTGTTGTTTATGTGACTGAAAACATTCAGCTTAACGTGACATCAGCTCTCGTTCCTCAACAACTGTGCTATGGTTTATGACAGTATTTGCAGCAGCATGTTTCTCCTACTGTTAGAGAAAAGACAGAGCAGGTAAGCACATCAAAGATGCCCTTATGTAGCACAAGGCAAGAACCTTCACACAGAGCAGCAAATCATTTTTGTCTTGCATTTGCCATTGATGTGTCCAGTAATGTGGCAGCAGCTGTGACAGGAGCAGTAAAGGTTCCTGACCCGTAATCTCCAGCCAGTGCTGGCAAATGCAGCAGAGAGGCTGTGGGATGATGGACATACAGACTCTTCAGGCAAAAAGTTATGCTCTAGAAAACCTTCATTACAGGGTTGGATTTGGCTGTGTAGACAAGGGACTTCTATGTAGCTGGGGTACTGCCAGCTCTCCTTCCCCTCACTTGGGTGAAAGAGCTTCATTTCCTTTGCCAATGTTTTCTGCTTCTCTAGTGTATCTTTCTTGTTCTTTTCCTTGTGCTGTCCCACAGCAGCTTACTGATGCTCTCCTTTGTCTAACTCTCTGCACTGAATAGCTGCAAGTGAGGTGACTTCATGCATGGGTCTTTTCAGCTGTACATGAAATGTAAAACTCATGTTCCAGACAGGAGATAAAATCACTATGGTAAAGAACCAGTTTGTCCCAAAGTGTGACTTTAGATAAGGAGAAAGTATTAAAATTTGGGGTTACATGAATCAGAAAATAAGGATGGAGAGAGAGTTCAGTGCAAAGCCAACTCTAGTGGTGGTGGAATTCATAATTAAGTGAAGTCAAAGCAAACAATGAGGCAGTCAAGAAAAGCCTCCAACCTTATGGCTTGAAGGTCCTTAGCTCAAGGGTATGGCACATGAGAGGAGGGAAAGAGATGTTTAAAGACAGTAAATAGAGATCAGAGAGGAAATTCAGAGACAGACCTCAAAGCCTGCTGAAGTATGGTCAGTATAATTGCTTCAACTGGAAGAGGGCTGATCATCATGATTTGGTGAGGCTAGTAAATGATGACAATTTGTTTCTCCTCATCTTTAAGAAAGTACAAGACCTCCTCAACACAAAGTTGAGGCATTCATATGTGTGAGGCAAGAATGCCATCCTACTGCATCCACTAAATTGGTCTTTGGTCCAGCTCCCAATAAGTTAATGAATTTGATTTGCTAAACTTCTAAGTTATAAAAAAATATCATGGTCTAACATGATATGGCTTCATATTCAAGGAATAATTGGAACAACTCTCTTAATCAGCAAGTCACACAGGGCAGAACTGTGGAATTGCCCAGTGACTGCTGCGGATCAAAGGGGTCCAAACATATCTATTTTGCACATCTGTTAGTTCTTCTAGTTCTTTACAATCTTTTAAAAATCAAACTAATCAGTTATTTCCCCACATATATCATTCTTCATCTCTATATATATTTAAATGCTTTGTCATCAAGCATCTTTCAGTTTACTCTGTTTTGGAAATGATGAAAAAGAAACACATCACATTTCAATATTAGGCATGTAATGACAATTAGTTTTTCTTTCATGTTCCCTATGACAGCTCTTCAGGCAAGCATCAATCAATACATGTTTTCCAACTTCAAAAGCAGTGTTTGGCCTATGACTTCTCAGAGTTCAGTCAAGATATATTTGAGAGACAAGGTAGCAGTTGGATACTGTGACTGCCCTGTTAAGCATACTTGTTCAATAAACAGTACTGGTATGTAATGTTATGTTTGGAGCTTCCATAAAGTCAAAACTATAAGTTACTAGTAACCTTTGGCAAAGCTTAATTTATGCATTCCCATTCATGCAACAGTCATGTCTGACTGGATCTGTTTATGAGTGATCTCAGACTAATTTCTTCTTTAATTCCACTGATGCATGCAGTAATACTCTGTTTTTGTTAGTGAATGTAGAAGGTGAATCAGCTCCATATTATTCTCAATCTTCCCTCTCACTCTCAGGGTAATTATGTACTAAAGGGAGATGAAGATAGGAACTGGGACTGAACTGAAGCATTTCATTCCCAGCTTCAGGTGCGTATAGACTGAATTGCATTTCTGAACTGGTTTAGGATTTGTAATTCTTAGGTCTTGGGTATTCTTGACTGTGAAATGGGACTAAGGAGGAAGCAGCAAACCTCCCTTGCATCTCATACTAGCATCTTGCCAACTGTATAAGTGAGGCAGCAGGTATGTGTTACTGGAGAAGTCAGATGGAGAGCTGCTGGAATAGACTGTCCAAAACTCCTTGTATTTGTACAGGGAATTGTTTTGATTGCTGTCAGGACAACTGAGACTGCTCCCTATGCTAACAAGTTAGAGTTACAGATTCAAACAAGTTCATTATTGTTACTTGCCCACATTCTCCTTTCAAAAAGAATATTAAAAGATGAGCTTCATCTGACCAAATGGAGACACCTACACATATGATCTCATAATCTAATCAACTTTAATAATCAATGGCAGAGTAATGGACACTTCAGCTCATTCTAAAATAGACACTGAAAATATGCCAGATGTGCCACAACCTACAAGTGATTGTTTCTCCCTGGTGAGTAGAAAGAGATCCTGTGGGGAGTGTTTCAGATACAGATACTGATACATATATTTATGGCTATATTAAGACCCTAGGACCTGTCTTGGCAATGTTTGTCAAGACCTCAGATTTGCTGCTTAGACTTCTTTTAATGCTTTTCTTATGTGCTCTGAAATTGCTGTAATGAACTTTTCATAAAGGGATGCATTTTTTTTCCAAAGGCCAAAGAATTTAAAAGGTTTTTGGCACAAAAGTTGTATAATACTAGTACACTCATGGCTATAATGGTTTATAATTAATCTACTACCTACTGCATTCATTGTAGTGAATGCAACAGAGGCACTACCAGCTAACTTGTGTCTATAGACATATTTCTTTCACCACCTTCTCTGTGATTTAACAGCCTTCACAAAACAACATGAGAGACACAGCAGATAGCATTCTCCTCATAATTTACTTGATGCTGGTGTACACTAAGTAAGGTGTAACAAGAATGAAATTAGTAGAATTATGCCAGTACAAAACTGCATGTTAGAATCAATATTTTTTATTTCCTTCTGAACTGATATGCCCCTAATTAGGGAAGTTCTTTTGCAGTAATACTAGTGGGAATGATCTTGAGAACTGGCTAAATTACTTGTTGGCTTTCTTACCAGCACCCTTACTTCTTGGATCTACTGAAGATAATGTTAAACAATATATTTTCTTGCATTTACTGTAATAAGCCTTTTATACTAAAGAAGTCTTCTTACTGAGAAATGTCAGCAGATAATTCCCACTAATGAGCTATGTCTTTGAAAAGCAAAACAAGAACTTAACATCACAACAGAGCAGACATAGGACTTCGAATAAAATCTGAATTTTCCTTCCAAGGTAGTATTCTGTTTATTATCTGGAGCAGTGAGTGCTTGGAAATGTTTTGCAGACATGCAAAGTGAGAAGCAGAATGATTCAGACATCAGAGGACACGCAATATAACAGCAAATGTTGGTACTCTAATTGCTGTGCTGCTCTTGGGTTAACTGAAAAAAACCCTGTCATTATTTATTCTCCTAAGACAAACATCTAGGTTACAGACAAGCTTTATTAGTGACTGCTTTAAAAATTAATGGACCATATCACAGTATTGAGAAAAAGCTGCACTCAAAAGAGTTGCATAAAATCTCTCATTGTGTTTCTCTGCAAAACCAACAAGGGTAAGTCCCTAAAGGACTCTTAAGCCTTTTCACAAGGCAACTGCATTCAGAATAGAAATACATAGAAACACAATATCATTTAATGTAGTGACAAGTGCTTCATACACATTTTTATAATACAAACAGCTACAGCGTGTTATGACTATAAAAGTCATAGTCAGGCTGGGAACCAAACTGTTGGATGATCTGAAGATCCTCCCTTTTGCAGCCTTTAGCCACCAAGACCTGACCTGGTTATGCATAAATGATGCCTTTGTTTTCAGGGGAAGTGCTTCTGAGTGGCTCAGGTAGATATTGCTTCTTCCATCACCTCTGTTTTGAAGCATCTACTTCATGGTTTGAAGGACCTCTTGAGTCCTGCAATCTGAAGGTTGAGTTAGCAAAGTCCTTCTGTGCCTGTCTGGCTCTCTGTGATTCAGAGTGGCATCAGGCTGCAGGGGCTTTAGGGGAAGCAGTATGCAAACCAGTAAATTCTGTATACTTGCCAAGATGTGAATATAAGGGCTAACCTATCACTGCCCCTGGGCTCTAGTGCCTAAGCATTGTGCTTTTTCATAGTGGAATGTGGCTTCTTGTGGAAACCAGAGAGCAAAGCAGATGGGAACACATGCAGAATCATAATAAACAAAGCTCAGAGGACACCACAGGAGAGCAGTTAAAGCCATCTATGGGGGTTGTTATCTGCTTCTTGTTCGTCCTGCTTACTCAAACATGCAGCAAGTAGAAGACAACCTGTTAATTCTGGGTTTATGCCAGCAAACACAGCAACTTCTGGGAGATTTTCAAAGACACTAGTACGAGTCCCTCCATCTAAGTAAGAGTCAAATGTTTCAGTTTGTCCATGTTTTATGTCCCTGAAAGTTTGCTGTGCTGATTTTGCATGTTTAAGATAGACTTTCTTCCTGCAAACTCTGATCAAAGATTTGCTCCAGCTCCCTCTGAGATGCAAACAAAATTAGGAACATGCAAGTTACCTCTGGACTCCTGATAGTTCAAGAAAAATCAATTGTTATAGCAAAAAGGAATCAGCAATTTGGATGGGTTTTGCTCTGTTACGTTTCCCTAATCTAAGCCATAACAGCAATGTCTTAAGTAAGTCAATACCATAGGAAGCACAGTCAAATGCTCTCAGATCTAGCTTGCATATTACAGTGATCCAGTTCAAAAGCAGTTATGCTCATTAACAGAAATAAAATTATTAATTTAAATGCTTTCTGTGTCATTGTGAAATACCCCTTCTGCTATATACCAGTCTTCATGTATAGGAAAGGAAAGAAGTAAAGATTATTTTCCTAATTAAAGTGGCCTGATCAGAACAAAGTCAATAGCAGAAGTCCAATTAATGGTAAGAGAAGCAATACTGGATTAAAGTCCTTTGAGACACCAAGAGATTCAGCACAAATTCAGGTCATGCCTCCCTCTCATTCCTACCAGTCTGTTTTAGACTTTTTTAAGCAGTGGCTATCATTCTTTTACTGATTAGATAACACATCTAAAGGAAAAATAGAAGCCTGTTGGATATCCCATTAATGGAGGGAAATTGTCTAGGTATTGAAGCAGAAAGACTTGTTCTGTTTTGGAGTCTCCAAATGCCCTTTTGCTGTCCTTGCTTCTGCTTCTCTAGCTTTACTATGGTCATAATAATTAGTGACCTTTCAGAGTATTGTACCTTCCAGCTGGTTGGAACCCTGCATGGACTGATGCCTCCTGACATTATCCCACTCCACAGACAGGAATTTCTGTTTCCTTCTGTTAAACTTCATGAGGCTCCTATTATCCTGTTTTCCCAATCTGTCAAGGTTCCTTTATGAATGGCACTGCAACTGTTGGTGTTATCAACTTCTCCCACTTTATCATCTATAGACTTGCTCAGGGTGCAACCTGTCTGTCCTAGTTTGAGTCAGAACAAGGTATTCCACTCCATATACATCATATTCAGTATAAAACTGAGGGCCAGTCCCTGAAACTTACACACCAAGCTTGGGCCTTAAGGTCTCTTACATAAGGCCTAAGACCCAAGCCAGGCAGGTGCATGATGAAGCTATTTAGCACCTAATTAACAGCAAATACAAAAAGGAGTGGTTTGGGGCTCTACCCTTCCCTGAAGGTTGAGCACCTGAGCCAGCTGGGGTGGTGGACAGGTAACTCTCCTGATGATCAGAAGCCCAGCTCTGCTGTGGCAGGACTCTGTTCTTCCTTCACTCTCAATCCAAGAATTCCTGCATCCGGTTCGAGGATCCAGCCCCTGAGTCTGACTGCTGTGTGCTGGTGAGTCCTTCTGCTGTAACATCAGTGGTGACAGTGATGCAGTTGCTATCAAGGGGTGTTTGGGTGTGCTTTTGTATATATTTGTGTATATGTTTCTTTTTTTTTGTGGTTATGATTTTCATTGAAGTGGCTTAAGTTTTCATTTCCAATCCACAAGTGTCTCTCTTTCTTTGTTAATTCCCTTTTTTCCTTTTTGGAGTGGAGGAAGAAGGAGTAGTAGAAAGCATCTGTCCTTGATTAGAGGTTGGTCCAGCTCTAAACCTTGACACTGTCCTATCATCTGGGTCAGTGATGAAGATGTCAAACAATATTTTCCCGTGTCCCTGGGGTATTCTACTAGTGGCTGGCATCCAGCTAGAATTTGTGCTGCTGATCAGAACTCTCTAAGCCCAGTTGTTCAGTCGTTTTTCAGTCCACCTCACTGTCCAGTTATCTAGCTTGTACTTCATCTGTTTGTCTGTGAGGATGTTATGAAAGGCAGTGTTGAAAGTCTAACTAAAGTCAAGAGGAAACAATGTTGACTCCTTCTCCCCATCCACTAAGCTAGTCATTTCATCACAGAAGGCTGTCAGACTTGACAAGCATGACTTCCTCTTCCTAAACCCATGGTGACTATTCCCAATCACATTCTTGTCATTCATATATATTTGTTTGGAAGTAGTTTTCAGGTATGTGATGTACTTGATACTATTCCATCACAGTACAAGCATGATGAATGTGAAGTTTTCCTTTATACATATGTGTGTATGCATATACACATAGGAGTGAATCAGCACACACAAATCTGCAAAGCTATAGATGATAAAAAGTATAAAATAATCACAGAAAGAATTTAGAAGTAGGTATCTGTAGGACAAAAATTGCTGATGCACACACAGGGCTATCAGGTGCTATAAATAATTACCTCCTGTTAAAATTGACTTGGCTCTATTTGTTCTGTATTCTATTGTGTTACACAAATTCAAGGAGGAGTTTGAGAGTGATCTCCTAACAACAGCTTTCAGCTCTCTGGAGTGGGCAATGGCTGAAAACTACCCTACATGCATATCTTGATTCTGAAGCTTTTGTACTAAAAGGAGACAATAATAGCTGCAAGGTCTGCCTTTTTTCCTGTCCTGAGTACAAGAAAGGATTCTTTCAGTAGTGTATTTTTTTCCCCTTGTCTAATCAATAAACTCCCCTATCTATTGTCTGTGGTCTTTACCCAGTAATCTCCTATCTAGTAAACCAGTTTGGTTTTGACATTCTCTGTCTTTTGAACAAATCCTCCAGGGTAGAATCAGAGCTTTGCTTTCTAATTCTGGAAATTAGTCAAAGAGAAATGTTCCTCTAACTTGCATGACACCTTTGGGACTGTCTGGGTACAACTTTATTCTTTTAGACATAGGGAATTTTTTTCCATGTCTGTGGCATACTGCATAGCTCCATTTGGTCCATGGGCCTGTCTGTGGCCCTCATACCTCCAAAGAATTGTAAACTTGACAATCTTCTGTCTGTTAAAGACAGACATTTGACACTTTGGACTTAATAAGGTGTTAGCTTAGCAGCGTATCTCCTGGTGGATTTAAATTTTAAATTCAGCAGGCTCCAACTGTCTGATGGGCTAGTAGTGTTACATTTAGTTGTGGCACACAGTACAGCATATGATAGTACACCTGAAAAGCATGAAAAGAGCTTTAGATCTCTCAGGATCCTATTGCTCCTACAGATTTCTGAGCTGCTGTGCAAGCTCAAGGAGCTCTGAGTCTTACCTCTGCACTGTGCTGGCAATTATTTGTGGGGCCACAAAACTTCAGTGGTGGGAGTTCAGCTCACTGGCTGGGTTTCCCAGACAGTCCTTACTTGGTGTATTGACACAAATAAACAGGTGTCCAGGAGACATGAATGAGCTGTCAGGGTCAGAAAGTGCTTAGACCACCGATGAAACTCAGGAAAAATATGATATGAGATTGTCTCCACTAAGGCATTGAGAGGAAAGTTAAATACCTCATTCTGCATCGTGTCTGGTGTTTTTAAAGGTCACCAGGATGCAGCTTGAATGGAGGCAACTGCCAAATAGGAAAAAAAGTCCCAAATAAACAAAATGAAACCAACCTGCTAGTTCAAGGCTGCACTTTAGAAAAATCAATTAGCTCTAGAAATTCACTGAGTCAGAAGGAAGAGTGACTTTGTGAACAAGGCATGAAAGCCAAACATGTCAAGTCATGGTCTCCTTATATAACAGCAAAGTAGTAGGTACAGATTCCATCTGTGAAGGGTGACGATCCTGTGTCCCATCTATTTAGATCTAGTTTGTGTGCTGTGACACCTCTGCAGGTCACCCAATGGCATGATGAATACTTAAAGGAACTCACCAGACAAGTGACCATTGGAGACCTCAGAGATCAGGAAGACCTTTGGAGATGAGCCCAGCACTCCAGAGTTACTGGATCTGAAATGGAAATGTGTTAGAGTTAACGGCTGGTTCCACCTGGGCTGCCTGCACCATGATCCCAGTTTCAAAAGTGAAGGAGCCCTGTGTGAGACCAGCTTGAGTCTAACAGTTGTATTAATGCCAACGATGCATCACAAAGAAGCAGATATACAAAAAATGGCCTTTGCATCTGTGGAGCAATGTCTGAGCTAGTATGTTCTCTTCAACGTACCATGGCATCCATGGTTTAGATAACATGCAGACCAGGTGGTCCAGCAATGTGTAACTCTGCAATGCCTCTCTAAGTTCAAAAGACTCCAGAACTAGTCAGTGCTGGTCAAGAAAAGAAAGTGATGGGAACAGTGTGTGGGACATTTCAGTAGCAATGTATTGCACACATTGCCAAAACAGACAGGAACCTCCTAGGGAAGATGTACTAGAATTTCCACCACATATAGCTGAATCTGTTAGGTAGTCATGAAACATGCAGAGTATAGTATGATGTGTACTCTTTTCCCTTCCCAGCTTAAAAAAATAAATTCCATTTTCCTTCTAGGCTCCCAGAAGTGTTGCTGGCTTCACATGGTTTCCTTCACATCAAGTTCTTTCTGATACATCTGTGAGTGAAACAAACCAGATGTATCTGCCTTGGCACTCTGGTGATTTTTGGAAAACATTGCTGATGAGCTGATCAGTCTGATGGATTATTTCTGCCTTTGTTACTCTGATAGCAGAGATTTTTCACCATCTCTTTCTCACCCAAACTGCTGAGTATTTTCTACAAACTGTTAAAATAGATAGCACGATGCTGTTACTAATCCAGAATGTCTAAGTTCTTCAGAGGACATAAAAGATTTGCCACAGCCTTCAGAAAGAGTGGGGCTGCCAGCTGATGTTTATGCATTTACCTCAAGGCAGCTCTCTGGTACTGCATGGATACCGTTGTGCAAAGCTGATGAATTTCCTAATCCTTCTGATTTTAGTAGCCCCTGCAGTGAGCTAAAGATAGATACTGTAATCAAATGTGATCTGGTTAGTGCTATTATTGCCCTCAGACATCAGCTGCCTGTGTTTGAAGGCAGGAGCTTTAAAGCACTGGCTGGTAACAATGACAGCACATCACAGGAAGATTTGTGCTGAGTGAGAAGCTCTGTTAGAATAAAAAATGTCTTGTCATCGTAACAGCCACTTTGCCAGTGTCTGTCCCCTCATAGAGGTTTTGCCTGGAGCCTTCTCCAAACATCTGTGTACAAATTCAAATGAATATAATCTGCTTGTTTTAAGCCTACACCTGTAACTCCATCCCCACTGCAAATTCTAGCTCTTCAAGAGCCAGTGCCTCCTGGGAAGACACACTGAAGAAAGGCATCCTGAGAAAGAAACAGGTTATAAGAGAGCCTCAAAATTTTAGTGTCTGTCTACAGGAGATATGTTCTGGAGACAGCAGGGATGGTCAAAAACAGAGCCAGGGAAGAGGCAATAGCTGACCAGTGCAAAGGGTCCAGGGTCTCATGTTTGAGTTGTCTCCTTGACTCTTTTATTTAGCATTTGTGAGAAACTATATGGTTTTCTTGGGTTGATGCACTGTTTAGTCACAACTATGTCTCAAGAGCCTTCTTGCTAGGCAGCCCATACTGGTGGTAAATCTCATCCTCCAAAGAATTTACATCTAAGAAGACAAGGCAGAGAAGGAAGCACTGGCAGGGAGAGAGTTAGATCACCTGAGAGGAAAAAAATATGGTTCTGCTGGATTTCGTGTTGGAACTAGTCTCAAAATATAGCATGGGCTGTCAGGGGCCTTTGGGATGTCCAAACCCAAAGCCAGGTGTGTATCTGGACAGTGTGCCTAGGCTGTCACAAGGCTAAGATACTGTGCATGCAATTAGCTGCAGAAAATGTGTGCTCTCTGGCCACTGTGAACTTGAAATAAATTCCATTAGCATAACCTCCTGCTTTTATGTAAGAAAAACACTTTTACAGGGGTTGAAACAAGTACTTTCAACTTTGTATTGTCTAATGGGCTGAAATCTACCCATCAGCCTATGGCTGAGTCATGAGCAGCAGCTCATTGTTCATCAGTAAGCTTGATTGCTTGTTGCTTTGATATACAGGCCATATTTGCAATGGCAATTGCTTTTAGCTTTCTTACCATTATTTTTGCTACTGTTGCTTGCAGTCAGATGGGTCTCTAAAGTGTTCCCATCCAGAAAGTTAGAAAGACTTTACCTGGGAGCTGAAACCTAAGGCTCATCCACCATATCTGTGCATGGAAGTACATTGACATGGGCCATGGCTCAGCACAGCCACAACAAGGCTGATAGAGATGGTTCTGTCCATAGCATGTCTGTAGGATGAGCAGTGCTGTCACTACATGAGAAGCAACTGCAGCTTACAGGGACAGAAGTGTAAGATCTTTAGGAGTCCTGGTGCCTTGTGGTTGGAGTGTGGGCAGATTTGCTCTTCCTGAGCTTCCGTATAGAATCATAGAACTATGCAACCGTTAGTTGTTTTGAGTACCTCCTGTGGCAATTGAGGAAATCCCTTGGATGAGAGGTTCTTTTTTTTTTAAGCCTGTGTGGGTATCCTGCTGACAGCTGCTTTTCTATAGAAAAGGGTTGTACATGAAGAGGCTCAGGCAGTACAGAAAAATGACTATTGAAAGACACATCTCAAATGGCACCACAGTAACCACCCAGCATTGTTTTCTACAGCCAAGCCTGATGGGGTATTTTAACAGTACTGACCATGCACATTGTAATTACTTTCTTCTGGAAGAAAAATTCTCCTTAAGTTTATCACTGAAATCCATTATTGGAAAATATGGAAATAATTACTCAATACCTTCATTTTCACCTGATCTTTTCATCCTGAGAAACTTATACTCTAATTTGGTAAGATTTCTTCTATTTTTATTTTAGTATGTATTTTAACTTTTAAATCCTTTAAATTTATTTCTATTCTATCCTGTTTTTAATTTTATAATTGAAGTGTGGATATTGTGGTTGGCAGCATGTAAAAGTCCTGATGAGCTGTTTCTGCTGGGATTTTTAGCTTTGGTTTTGCTTTGTACAACTTGCAGCTTATTCCTCAGATGTGCTCCATAAATGTCATCAGACATTCCCTTGTTCCAGTTTATGGTACTCTGGAGATAAATTTACCTGCTTGACTCTGAGTCATCATTTCAGCTACATCATGTTGTGTACACGCTGTCTTCTCCCTAACCCAGCCATCCCAATCTTCTCAGCTCTTCCTACGTGCCATTAAGCATTTACATTGCTTGTCCCCAATTGCTCTGCTTTCCACTACATTCTCTGCACTAGTAGAGCTAGAAAAGAGCAGTGTTTCAGGTGAGGAGAGCATTAGGTTATATAAAGGAACATAGAGATTTTTCTGCTATTTTCTCACGCAACTGAATATTTTATTTGCTTTTATATTTTTAGTTTTTCTTACTACTGCAAGGCACCAGGCAAAGTATCTGCAGCAATGTGCTTTCAAGTGAAACTGGAAACGTGGCTGGGTGACAGTTCAGCAGTATAATTCAAAGTAGTCATTTGCTTGTGGAGTCCCCAACCTTTGCCAGCACTGCACTTTGCTGGTTCAGAGCACTTCCTGCCTGTCCACTCAGCAGGATGTATAATTACTTTGCTCCTCAGCTGGCTGGTTCCTGTCCCCAGGCCTGTCCCCCACACCTGGAGGGAGTCCTTGTGCTCTTCCCTTTCTGCTGAATGAGCAGTTTGCTGGCAGCCACCATCCTCTGCTGGGTGGAAGAGCCTCATTGCATCCCAGTGCAGTGCCTTATCTCTAAACCATGAGGTCTTTTCCTCCTGAAGCCTGAAGGTGACCTGTAATCCCCTGATAGCAGCTCCCAGCTTCCTGGCCATTGCCATGACATTCATCTCCAGTTTCATGCAATTATTCTAGTGGATCCTCCTCTTTCTTGTAATGAGACTACAACAACAAGTCTCATTATCCTTCTACCCAGATGAAGAAGCTCCAGACTGTTTCAAAAGCAAACAATTGACAGAAGTAAGTGCCCACTATCTGATTTACAATTAGTTAACACCACTGGAGTTTTACTGGGAGGTTATTTTACCTTCTACAGTTACTACCTCTCTGATAATAATTACTAAAAACTCCTTTTGGTTTGAATGATATAATTTCCTTGCGAGCACAAGAAGGCTTTATATTTGAGGTTAAGAAAATGTAATGTTTCATTCCAGAGATCACAGTTTGTCTCATGCTTTAAAACTCTGCTTAGAAACATTTTCCTCTGGGGTAGAAAATGGCAAGGCAAAAGTGTTAACACAGAAACACTGCTTTAGAGCTGTCCATGTCTATATTTGGGTTTATTCAGAGCCAAAAAAAGCACTTTAGGCTTAGCAAGCTGCAAAGCTTTAAGAATTATGAGCTAATACAACCTGACGAAAGATGTCTGAAAAAAAAGAATATTTTTCAAAAAGTGCAAAAGGAAGTTTCTTTTACTCTTTAAAAAAAGTTGTTTGTAGTTCAGAGAGATTCTAATCTCAGTATAGGGGGAGGTGCTCTGTGGCATGTCCTCTGCTGTGAACTTTTTAAAGCACTGACTGAAGGAGTCAGTTTGCTAAGTCCTTACCCCAAAAATCCACGTGCTCCTTAAGTGCAGTTAGCTGAACAGAGAACACAGGGACACACTCAGATCTTCTGCTCTGTTGGGAGAGTGAGCCTGATAGTGGTAAAAAGAGTTTTTCTCCCACTTGAGGAAGAAAACAAGGGCAAATGTGGGTAATGGAGGCAAGGGTAAGCAGCTCAGAAGCCAAGGCTGGAGATGGATGTGGAAGAAACAACTCCCTTTTTTGAGTTGTTTTTTTTTTTACCACTTTTACAACGTATAAGGCATTTCTATAAAGAGAAAGATAATGAAAGAAACCAACATATAGGAAGAAAATAAGATTTTTTTGGCACTAGATGTCTGACACTCTGTTCCTGCACAGGGATTTTGGGTGCTTGTGGGGTTTAGAATGATAGAGGCTCCATGGAGCTCAGGTGTGATAATCCTCATGCCAACATAAATCTCCAGCACATGCCTGAATATGCTGGGAGGAAATGGCTGTGACATGAGCTGTTATGATGTCTTATGGCTCAGAGCAGTGGAAGGTCACAAAAACTGTAATACAGAGTTCAGGATTCCAAACTTTTTTTGACATATTAGCTGACACTGCACTAAGACTTGGGGCAGGAACTCTCTCTTGTCTGCATTTGGCTCACACCATTCTCTGAGTGACTTTCCACCCCCTCCTCCAACTTATTTTTGCCAGCAGTTCATTTTACTGTGTTATGTGAAATAATTCTCAGCTACACTGACCAGGTTGGGATGTGGTGAGCAAGAGAAACACTGAGTTAGCTGGGTGAGAATATGGCTCAGAGTGGTATATCCTGCATAAGATCAGGGTGAAGTCAAACACTTCCTTTAAAATATGGTTTAAAGCTCTTGTCCCATCCATCAGCAGTTACTGACTGCTCTTTGGTCTTTGTCATGAGATGATGGATGGTGGGTCCTTACTGCTATATCCTTGTTCATGTCAGCCTCCTTGAATTTCCTCTTTCTGTTAAATCAATTGTTCTCCTCTTCTGGATGCTACAGGAGGTGGATGGCTTCACCAGCCAAAACCCTACACAAGCTCTGAGCTCCAGTAAAAGAGTGGGGAGTGGGGGAGGTAGAAGCAAAGGTTTATTTTTGTGGAGTGCCACTCTAGGTGGTATATTCTATATAGATAAGGTCTGTTGCTCTGCCATGTGCAAGCTTAAATGTAAACCCCTCCACCTCACTAACTGGGATTTGTACTATTTGTTTCTTTAAAATTACCACAGTCTCCATCTGGTAGCCTCCTGCTACCAAGACTGAGTTGTATTTGTGTGGATATTGGGATCACGATGCAGAGTATAGCCTCTTCTTGCATATCCCATTTTGGGTTTTGTTTTCTGTTTACATAGCAGAAATGAATGAATTTATGCCATCTGCCCCCACTTCTGAACAAAACACATCTGTGTGAGACAGCAACAGAGGGACATGTGGGGCTGGTGAGGCTTCCAGCATAGACACAGCAGTGTCAGCATGCAGCATCCCTGCACATCCTGAGAAGAGCAACCAGAGCTCTCTGTGCCTCCAAAGAGGTGCCAACTGATAGGTGTGGGAGCCAAACTGTGGGCACCAGGTTTGGAACATCTTGCAGGAATCTTGGCACTTACCTCCTAGCTTTGCCTGGATATAAACAGCCGTTTTTGTCAGAAATCTGCCTACAGATTCCCTCTCTGCATTTTCTCTCCTGATTGCATCTCCAGATAGAGCTTTAGTGCTTCCCAGTATTACAGGTTGTTTTTAATTCCAAATGCCAGCAAGAGGTCTCCCTAACATACTGTACATATATAAATAATATATATATGTATTTGGACAGTTATAAAATTAGGTGTGTCATACCTCCTTTCTTGAATAGCACTTTTCCTCCTAAAAAATCAAGTGTGATCTTCTTTGAGAAGGTCTCCAGTCCCAGCGAAAGGAGACCAGATTACTGAATGCCATTACCACCAAGTCTATTGTCTAGGCTTCCAGAAACATCAGTACTACAATTGTTTCTGAGTTTTGCATAGAAAAGGAGAGCAAATGCTCCTGTGTGCAGTTTAAAATTTGGCACTGCAGCATTTCCACTCAACTCTACATTTGTCTTCCTTGCTCCCTGCTGCACTCAATGTGTTTCTTCTGCTGTGAGGTTTTCACATAGCCTCTTTGGCAGCCACAGAAAGTCTTGCAGCTCAGACTCTGTTGGCACATAGGTCCCTTGAAACATCAATCACTACATCTGTGTTAAGCAGAAAGGTTTATGCCAATGGTTCTAGGTTATATCAAAACTGTTGGTGCTCAGGTGTGCTTCACTGTTTCAGGGTCCTGGGATGGTTACCAAACTGCAAGTCAGGCCAAGACCCAGGAATGCTATAGCCCTTCTATTTCCTTTAGAAGAAAACCTAGGTGGATGGAGGTAGCAGGAGATGCTCTGGTCTGTGGTCTGTTCTCAGTCTCAGGGGGAACCAGATCTGTGAATGTCTCAGCCCCATGGTTTTGTCAGAGACTTTGTGTCATCTTTAGGGCTAAGCCACGTATGTTATAGGAACAGGGAGAGGATTACAGGATGAGAGAAGAGCAGTTCATGGGTTAGTGGCTGGTAAGCTGAATGCATGACCCAGGTCTGGTACACTGAGGGCTTAGGGCTGCTATCCAGCTCACTTCCCTGGAGGCAAATTGGGAAGAAAATTGTCCTTTGCAATTTTGCATTATCTTTCCTTTGTGCATCTTGGAGGCTATAAGATCTGATTTATACAAGAAACATCCACAAACCTAATAAAGGCATGTTTTTAATAGGAATGAACTCATTAAACAGGTTACATTGATTTCAGTCAAATCCTCACTAACTCAAATTAAAAAGATATAACCCACTGCTTAGCAAAAAGAAGAACACTAAATTGTTTTTTAAGTGTAAGCCATTACAGTTCTCATGGGGAGATAAGCCTCAAGACAAGGATTTTCAGAGGAGTTGATCTCTAAGCAAGTCATTTTTGGGGTGGCAGCAATGCCTCTGAACAATGGGGTCCTAATTAGCCCATTCTCACAGAATCATTGAAAACAGGTCTAGAAAAGATCTTCAGGACTGCTCTGGTTCTTCTGCCAACAAATATATATGCATAGAGGATAGTCATTTACATGGATACACATGCATGTATAAATCACTGCCATGTTTTGTGCCTTTGAGGACCATTTAACTGTAAAAAAAATGCTTCTTGAGAGAGATAAATGATTCAAGTGGATGTACAATCAAGGGGAAATGCTTGTATTAAAGCCAATGAGAAGTTCAGATTTTTAACCAGGAGCTATTTGTTTATTCAGTCCTTTACATTTTTTTTTTTATATATATAATCCCTTTGCTATTACTGAGTTATTTGTGCATGGACTGTGCATAATCTGGGGTTTGAAAACCTACTTATCAGTGCTGTGAAATTGAAAATTGAAGTCATGCCTTGCAAGAATACTTAACACTAGAAAATGGGCATTAAGAAAGGCAAAACATTTGAATTTGACCTATCTATCCTGTAAGCTGTCTTGGGATTTTTGTCAACATTTATTGTTACATTACTGTGTGGCAGGGGGAAGAGGCTTATAACATCAAGACTGTGGGCACTTTCTGGGCTTGGTCTAGAGCAGGGATCAAGATTTGGAGATGCCTGGGGGATTGAGAGATAGAGCAATGGCTGAGAGGCACAGAGTCCCAGAAAGAAAGAGAGAGGACTGAGTACCATCATCAAAGTACCTTAATTCCATCTTCATTTTCCTTTCTCAGATCTCACAGCTCCATCTGGTGAAGTTCACCTGTTCATTCTTCTTTTCCAAAGAGGAGAATGAGCAGATTTCTCTGAGGAAAAGCCCTCTGCCACTTGGCCTGAGGGTTTTGTGTCTGGATGTCAGTGGCAGTCAGGAACGGGCTCTTCATTCAGCTCCCTAAGATGTTTTCCCTTTGCTATGGGGAGAGCAGGAGCATTGCAGCAGGTCATAGAATCCTAGACTGGTTTGGGTTGGAAGGGACCTCTGGAGCTCATCTAGTCCAACCCCCCTGCAGTGGGCAGGGACATCCCCAACTAGATCAGCTTGCCCAGAGCCCTGGCAAGCCTCACCTTGAATGCCTCCAGGGATGGGGCCTCAACCACCTCCCTGGGCAACCTGGTCCAGTGTTCCACCACCCTTGTGGGGAGGAACTTCTTTCTAATATCTAGTCTAAATCTACTCTTCTCCAATTTAAAACCATTGCCCCTTAAGTCAGTTGTGTTCAGCCAGCCTTTCCCACATATTTTCCAGGGTAGTCCCTGCAGTTACCCTGAAATGGGAAAGGGGTGTGTCCTGGCCCATTCAGTAGGTTGAGGGATAAGTGATCTTTCTGATACCCTGGTTGGACACAAAGGGTTGACATCCCTGCACAGCAACACCCAACCCAGGTGGTAGTACAGTAGTACAGATTTGGGAGGTGATTCCAAGCTGCTGATGTAGCAGATAGGTAGATGTAGAGGAGGTGATGAACCATTGGGTGGGATAACATCATTGATGGGGCTGAGGGGAAGAGACAGTGGTAAAAGACTTAACAATTTAGAGTATTTATTCTTTCCTTGGAGGTCTGGGAAACTGAATGCATTTGGTGCAGGAAGTTTGCCTGTCACTCAAGAAGAGTGTTTGTGACAATAAAGGTGGAAGTGAGGATGGGTGAGTTTACTCTGATTTTCTATACTCTTCATAATTTAGGTGAGCATCAGGGATTTCAGAAAGACCTGCCCTTGCCTGTCCATGTGCTATGTGCATATGCAAAAATACACATTCCCTAGAGAATTCACAAATCAGATAGGAGAAGAAAAACTGGGGTTTTTTTTTTTTTCTTTCACAGTACTAATCACCGCGGTATCTAAGTGCCTCTTTGTTAGGCTTGCATAAATCATCACTGCTTTTGTAACAGCCTCCAGGGGAAGTTTAATTTATTGGGATTCTCATGGAGGGAGTAACACCAGGCAGGCAAGGAGTCATCAGTGCTGTGCTCTGGTAAGCCCTGCTGCCCTCCTGAGTCTCCCAGCCCCAGGGCAGGGCTGGGGAGAGCTGTGGGTGTGGATGGGGTAGGCAAGGACTATGTGTCTCAGCAGGTGTTGTCCTCCCCTGTGGTGCGGAGAGCTGAGAAATGCTGCCTGCTGTGTCTTCCTTCCCAGGCTGCAGCAGTACAAGGCCAGATGGTTTTAGGGAAACCTGGTGTGATAGGACTGGTGTAGTGCCCACCTCCTGCACAAAGCTCCCTGGACCTGCATGTGGAAGAGCAGCACAGGGAAAGCAGCAGTATGAGAAGGATGTAGAGGAGGAACAGGGCATGATGGGGAGATGGAAAATGGTCCCTGTGAATGCACAGCATGAATTCAGTCCTACCTGAATACAACATGACGCTGGTTAGTGGCAAGCATAGAATATCTTGAGTTGGAAGGGACCCATGAGGATCATCAAGCCCAACTCCTGTCTATGCACAGGACAAATCCCCCCAAAACCACATGTACACAGCTAGAGAGAGGATTCTTTATCCTCATATGAAACTGTTAGACTGAATTTGCTCTGCTGGCTTGAATCCTTACTTTAACCAGACTCTTTTCTGGGTAGCTGCCACTTCTCTTTCTTCCCGTGGCTTCCTCTGTATGCCTCTTGTAGCCACTCTGCCAGAGGAATCCATACAAGTGCCTTGTGCTGTTCATGCCTGCTCTACTTTTAAATGGTTTTCTGAAGCCTGGGAGCAAAACTGTGGTATGTTTAGAGCTACATACAAAGTGCTCAGAGCTTGTCAAGGGATTTAAGGACTGGAAAATATACAGGCTGCCTCAAAGGTAGTCCATAGAGTATCAAAAGCAGAGAAGCTACCAGACCACTTTGCATAACATGCTGTATAAACTGTGATGTAATTCCAAAGTGCCTGTTGCCATGGCACCTCTTGGAAAAGCTTAGCAATATTAACAGAAAAATAGTAGCAAGAATTGCAGCTCTGGGCTCGTGCACACAGGTGCTGTACCTCAGCTGACTGTGTGCTGAAAGGCACATGGTTGTCATTATTTTCTTACTCCATTACAAATACATGTTAAAACTCATAATCTTAAACCTCTCGCACTGAGGTTTAAATGTGAACTTGTCTTATAACTAAAGCTCAGCCCAGCTGAGCAACTAAGACTCTTGGTGACTTGACTATGTCTCTGTAGTGAATCTGAATTTGGAGCTGGAGCTCCCTTTGTGGCTTGGGTAACTGCTGAGAGGTGGGATTCAGCTGACCAGCTGTGTCTGCTTCTCAGCTGGTCCCCTTTTGTTTATTAAGAATGGAGAGAAATTGGCTTGTCTATAAAGGATATATCTCATTCTAAAGTAAATCTCTGAAATAGGCCAACTGAAATGTATCCTAAACCTCAATTTGGTTATAAAGGAAATCGTGAACCATTGGTTCTGTTAGCATAGGCAACCATATTACAGACATTTCCACAGTTCAGTTAACCAGATGTAGGCTTTTAGTGTAATCTGAGATGCTCTAGGGACCCAAGACATCTGCATGGGGTTGGCAAGGATGACTTGAGGCCAGTAAGAGACATATGTCTTTCAAGAGTGGGAGCTGGATGCCAGGTTGCAGAGAGAATTTCAAATGGCACTAAATGCTGATTGCTGGAAACTGAACAGGGCTCTTTGGGTTGGGTACAGCTCCAGACTAAGACACTTACTTAGGTATTTTCAGTTAAGTGTCTGCCTCTGAACTCAGTCTCTAAGCACCCAAAATGAATCCTAAAGGGTCATCATAACTGCTCATATGTAGGTATGCAGTACCATTTGACATATCCCACTGTTCTCAGCTGGCCTCCAGCTTTTGTCCTTAGTTCTACTGGACTTCCTTTATATGATGCTCAGTCTAATGGGGAACTTGTTCTTGGTTGAGGCCGTTCAGCACTGCAATGATGATAAGAGAAAAATAATATCATAGTGGAGGCAGTGTGCTCCAGTGGCTATCCCCAAACCCTATGCCACACTCTGTGTGGAGAATGCCTTTCCAATAGGGCCTAAGCCTGCTGAGGCTCCTGAGCCACCACTAAGACAGATTCAATTAACTTCAGATCTCAGTATAGTTACACTCAGAGGTGTGAAGCCCTTTTATCTGAGCAATGAGAAAACATGGATTAATTAGGTATAGGATCTTTCAGATACTCACTTGTTTGTACAGCTCTAAAAAAATTGCACTGTTAGTTGTAAAATCATAAGATATACTGAGAAACAGTGTCTCATCTGCCAGAACCCAAAGTTCCTTTTGCACTTTTCTTTCATCCCAAGGGAGAGTACTTTCTATATATCTCTGGGGCTCCAGTAAAAACATTGTTTCCATGGAGTGAGATTCATCTTAGCTGACTTGTCTTGTCAAAAACCCATCCAGAGCTTGTCCAAATTCCCTTACAACCACTGTAGCTGGAAAATGTTGATTGTCTTGCTCTCAGCCCTAGTTATTCCCTTGTGGGATGGAAGCAGAAATATTTACAGTTGTCTCCGTGTTTGTTCTGTGGCTTAAGCCAATGAAGTTTGTTAAATTATGTATGACCAATATATTGTTATGATGGTTCATGACAGAAGTTGGAAAGATCTGGTTCTTGCCAGTTCACTTATATTTTTTGACACAGCTAATAACACAAGTTTTGCCAAAATATATGAAGGACAACACCCTTGGGTCTCTCAGAAGTGGAGACAATACACCAAGTAGCTGCTGGGATGGGGCTACAGCTCACTCTCTGTGCAGTTATCTTCTGTGACCATTTTGGGTTATTGCCCAGTCTTGATTTGCTGCCAGCCTGCCAATTCTCTCCTTTCTCTCAGACCCATTGCATTTTATTTCATCACCTTCCAAAGAAAAGGCTTTGATCACAGTTTGGATACTGAAGAAGAAAGTGGCTACTTCAGTCTCCCTTCTGCCACATTAGCTTCATAATATTCTCCTTTCCTATGGCATCTTACTCTATGGCACAACAATCTACAGCTGGTTATAGTGCACACTTACCATAGTGAAGTAGTTTGTTAATGAGTTGTAGTTGAATATTTATAGCATTTTGCCTTGATTTTGTTTGATTCAGTCTCTCAGAAAATTCCAGTTTGTTTTTTTTAAAGTTTTAGTCAATTGACTTCATTATGAATTGGAAATGCAAATAATTTGACTTTTTAATTTGAAATTCTATTATTGATATCAATATTTAATCATTTGACATTTTTTTCCACTGGTTTTCAACAGATGGATTTTTCCAGGGGAGAAAAAAGACCTTTGTAGGGAGTTTTGATTCTGTTAGATCCATGTCCTGGGATGTGCTATCATGTTCCAGCATGAGCTGAGGCATTGCTAAATTATGAACACTACAATCCAGCCCGCAGGGTAAATCAGAGATACTGTAGCAGCTCAGGCAGCCAAAGATTTCAAAGCATGTTCAACATCAGTGGTCCCAGTAAGAAGTGAACAGTTTCTCTCCAAAAACTTAGATTATGCAGACAATGATCTTTTTTCATCAAAATATTTTGATGAAAGTGCCAATTGTTCTCCTGAGAAGGAGAGTTGTCCTGGGGCTGGAAACTGCAAGTATGGTAACTGGTATCTTAACAAACCAATGATGTGATCCAGGGCTAGTGTGGATTTCATTGCAGATTTTCTGCTTCTTCATGATGAGGCATCCAGATATGCCAGGGTTGGTGAGAGAAGTGGAATGTTATCCTCTGCTGAGGGGCACCATACTATACGTGGCTAGGCTTCGCGAATGAAGCTCCAGGGAGGGCTCCATCCACACTCNGTCACAGCACTTTTACAATGGTTCCTGAGTCATAGAGTTTTTGTGACATTTTGTGGTTTTCTGTTAATGAGGAGTCCTAGATTTTGCTTGAAGTAGTCATTTTAATTTTCACCTTTGTTTTCCTCCTGCCTCTCCTGCCCCAACTTCCTTTAGGCAATCCAGGTTCAACTCAAAGCTTTGTACAGCCCAGATTGCTCAGAGGCAAAAGCACAATGATAGTGTGTGTGTGGAAATCTCTGTTTTCCCAGAGGAGGTCAAGGACAGATTCCAACTTTAAGTCTGCTGTCCAAGTTGCTGAGACAATTTCAGATTTTGTTTGAATTGGGTGTAAGTGCCCTTTAGAAGAGAAAAGCAGGGTGGTTATAAATCATTACACATCACTGGGGAATATCTGATGGCTTGAGCACTCACAACATGGAAACTGGAAAGAAACACTGAATGAAAAGCTATGGAAAGACACTGCAGCATGCAATAATTCCTTATGAATCGTGTTAGGGGCAGTTGGTAAGCAAAATAAAAGGCATGCTATTTTGTTAACAATGTGTAGGAATTAATTTTTACTTTGCTAATAGAGCAAGCTACTGCAAACATGGTGGCAGAAGGTTTCAGTAGTACACAAAGGAAACTTCCTTTGCTGCCAGTCAGATTTTTTTAGTTCTGAATGACAGAGAGCAATGCTTTGCTGTGTGCTGCCAGCAGGAATCTCTCCAATCTTGGTTTACGAGAGATAAGATTAATTTCTGCAATATCAGGGCAAAATGGGGAGCTAGCCCATAGAAGGAGACACCAGGGCTGTCCTTTGTTGTAGGACTGTCTTGTTTTCTTAATTTTTCATAACTAGCAGTATAAAAAAAAAATCTTGAACTACTTAAGAGTAGTATACATTGATAAATGGGAAAAAAAAGTTTTGGCACACTTCACTAGTTCATCCAGCCTTTCAGTAGATGATGCTTCTAACTACTGGAAAATAATTTTAATGTGTCAGCTGTGTAGTGATGAGTGGGAAGAGTTTTTTCTTGATTCCAGGACCAGTAGCCTGAAGGAAGATATTTAACTATCCTTATCTTAATACATGTTGAACATTACTGGTCAGAAGATTCCCTGGTCCTTTCAAAAATCTGTTTATGGGAGCAAGCATCAGACAGAGCTGGACTATTTCCCAGAATAGATTCCTGACCATTATGAGTGAAATTTTCTCTGTGTCAGACAGTAAGTAGCTGGGTTTTTCAGGGTTATCAAGGAGGAGACTAGCATGTTCAGATAATATTTTGAACTTGATCCTGTTTCCTGGGAAGCTAGAGGCAAAATTTGTGACTAATTTCAGAAGGAACAGTTGTAGGATGTCTGCATCAGTAATTTCACTGTTGCCCAGCCTGTTTCTATATCCCCAATGTGCTGTTAAAGGTCTTCTAATGATTTAATTTCTTAATCAATATGATTTACTTATTAATTATAAATGTTCTCTAGTATAATTTTACCACAGCTAGCTGAATTATTAGTGCCATTATCATTAAGTTATATGATTCCATGCATCCATAGAGCTGTGTTCTTGCTGGCAAAAACACTAGGGATTACCCTGGTCCATCCTAAGGGCTCTCTGAAGTAAGCTATGCTGGCAAAAACAATCTCTTCCTTATATAGCTGAATTTTTCATATCAAGACAGCAAAGCAAAGAAGTATTTTCATAAACACCTTTCACAGATAAGTACATATTTTCTTCTCATTCTCTTAATTTAGTATTGTGATTGATAGTGAATAAGTGCATTTGTATTTATAAAAAGACTCATTTTCTTCAGTATGTCTTTGATTTGCAGTAGGTTCATATTCCGTGAGCAATTCTTGTTCTTCAACCACTGTGTGAGGTGTGACCTCCTTTGGCCAACACTGTTCAAGTGCATCAAGTGTTCTTTGGCTGTACCAGATGAATGAAGGTTCTCAGGGGCTCAGTTCTTTCTCTGAGATGTTGCAGAGTTCAGGGGGGAGGTTGCCACTTAGCTGATTAGGCATGTTTAGGGCATTAATGAGTGCTAAAGTTAAGACCAGGACTCCATTAGATTTTTATGTGCTGGAAAATTTAGGGGGCCCTGGACAGCCATCAGTCTGAGTAGTGCTCTTGGATCTAGGTAATAAATTCCACCTAAATCTTAGAAACCAGTGTAGATAGTCTGAATACCATTCAGTTTTCCCAAATCTTGCTTGAATGCCAGACAACCTGCAGTTGAGCTGTTAGAGCAAAATAAAAGCAGCTTAATGGATGTGGATCTAGGGCCATCACTGTAGCTAATCCTGTTGCACATTGCTTAGACACCAGGCTTAGTAAAGTCTCACTCTGGAGCTGCTGGCCTAGTTTTGGGCAACTTGAGGCTTTAAAAGTCCCAATAGGTGGCTGTGTGGGCTTCTTGAGGTGGGCTGGATGATTCAGGTCCTCCTCTGCTACCAGGCAGAGGGGACTAGATCTTGTCTGGCAGACATTGTGCATTGAGATTGTAGCTCTATTTGTGTGCTGCATGTGATGGAGAGTTTAGTTTGGTTTTTCCTTGTTATCTTCCTTTATTTAAAATAGGAATAATTCAAGGTGGAAATATATTTCTACAGACCACACAGCAATACAGAATAGATCTGTCCTACAGTGATGCACATGAAAGAATTAGTGCTCTGATACAGATTACATAGCTGCTTCTACAGCTCCTTGCAGCAAATAACTACAAAATTTGGATTTTGAGTAACAAACCAAGAAACTGAACCTTATTGCTGTGAGAAATAAAAAAAAGTAAAATTTTGAAGCCATAGTTTTAATGTATGTGACTCTAAGAATCACAGGATCACTGAATAATTTAGGTTGGAAGGGAGCTCTGGAGGTTGTATGATTTGACCTCCCACTCAGAATGGGTCCAAGTAGGGCAGGTAGCTCAGTCAGGTTCAGTCTTATTTGTGTCCCAATTCCAGTGTTTGACCACCTTTGTGGTAAAAAAATAAATCCATAGATCTAACTGGAGATTCCCATGATGCAACTCACGTCTGTTGCCTTTTGTCATATCATTGTGCATTTCTGGAGACTCTGTCTCCATCTTCTCTATGTTCTTGGATTTTGTTGCCCTCAAGATATTTTTGCTTGCACCTCTTGTGATATCTTCGGGCAGAAGCTTTCTGTTTCTGAGGAACCTTTTGTTTCTGGAGAGAAGTCCTATTTAAGGAAGTGTCCTTGTACAAGGGGTTAACAGGCAATTCTGCTTATCGTCACCTGTGTTTCACTTCTTATCTGCCAATTGAAGGTTGAGAACTGTAGTTGTCATTCTGAGCTCATGAGAAGCTGATAGGAGCAGGAGATGGTTTTACCACCCACACATGAGAAGCATTGCAGGGCTGCCTGGGTGAAATCTTTGCCACTCTAACATTAAAAGGAGAGTTCTGTCTGTACAGATCTTGTGGAAAAGTAGGAAGCTGCTCTGCCTGTGTCTTGTAGGATCTCATCCACTATACTAGTGGGAGACCCATACTAAGCATGCCTGGAAACAGATCTTTGGATTTGCAGATGACACAAGAAGTTAAGAAACTTGATAACATCCATACAGGTGACCTCTGTACTGGGATTGCACTCTGCTATTCCTTTGATGAGCCCTCCTCAACTTCAACAACTTGTTCCTCTCTGTGCCTCTGTCCCAGCCAGATGTCAGCACTCCTTAGTGCTTCTGTTGCAACTGTTACATTATACTCTTAAACAGAACTTTTTCCTACTTAAAAAAAAAAAGGAAAAAAGAAAAAACTAGATGCCAGTTATATATTGCCATTGTTCCCACTGAGGGAACCTTTGAAACAGCAAGCATGGGGCCCATAACTCTAAGATGACAAACACTAATTTACAGGATTTGATTTCAGAGAGAAGTAAAAACTTGTGGCCTGCCAGATTGAAAAGCCTCTTTAAAATTCTTTTCTCTGGTCCCTTCCAACCCAAACTATTCTATGATTCTAATCTCCCTTCTTCTCAGAAGGGCACTATAGGAAACAGAGAGCTTTCTTGGCCCTTGTGCTTCTCTGGAGCTACTAATTTCTCTTGAGTGGGGTGCCACCATATGCATGAAGTCACTAAAACAACCTCATTGGTCTTCAGTTTAGGAGTAGCATAGCTCAATTTGCACAACATTAAATCTCAAGCCAGGTTTGCTTTGGATGAGGCAAGTTTTGTTCTTGCTCATCTTGTACAGAGTATCTTCAAACTCCTAAAAGGTGATTTCATTCATATCACTGAACAGAGATACCAGGGTAAGGATAACAATTCTTTCTGATTTAAGTAGGCTCCAGGCTGTAACCCCCTCATATGATCTGAGTGTATTGTGTTCATCTCATCCTCAGAAACCCTCTTTTTTTCCTCACTTACTCACCAGGCAGCTCTTCCTTGTTATAGTAAAGTGATTTCATTGATTCTTACACATTTTTCATTCTTAGTCTTTCTCTGAAGTGCAGCAATAGTGCCCTATTTTCAGACAGAAAGATAAGAAAAATGATCAGCAAGTCAGAGTTCAAGCAAACTTCATTGTTCCCCTAGTCCATCCTCCAGGAACAGAATTTTTCTCTGATGCTTTTCTGTGATTTTATCCAGTCCAGTTTTAAAACAAATCAATACAGTTGAAATGTCCTCTTGTTACTTCCCCACTATCACCAATTTCCCTGCTCAGTAGGAGTGCAGCAGCTTGGGATTAATTGGTGATGAACTGGTTGGAAGTGCTTTGGGATGAGCAGGTCCCCTACAAAACCCTGGAGATTGATGAGTGTCAAGGAGAAATGTATAGGTGTAGATCCAAGGTTAACATGTCAGCAGAATTTACCAGTTACTTCTGAATATATATAGTGCAGAGAAGTAGTGCTGCAATGTGCAGACAGAGAAAGCAAGAAGAGTTTTCATAAGTCAAAAGGCTTCTCTCTCATCTCAGTGAGAGATAACAGCCCCCAGGCACTGCATTAACATTGCCATTTCTAGAACAGCAGTGCCTCCTGGCCTCAGTAGAGATCAGGCCTGCATCTGTTTGGACCTATGCAAACATGTACTTGAAATCCATCTCTGTTCCACAGTGTTTGTGCACTTATAAGAAAACTAAAGAGAGGAGGAAGTTAAGTATTACTGTTGTTGTTTTATGGAGTGGAGGTGAGGGAAACAGAAAATGTTAACAAGTGCCCTATAGCCCCTGAAGCCCATCTTGGAACCAAAAGACAACCAGATTGATGGCTGTACATTGCTACATACTGATAAAGAACAGGGGTCAAGGGGAGATGGATGAGTCATTAATATCTTCAAATATCAGATCAGTGACATGACATTAAATGTACAAAGTTTTATCTACATGAGAAAGGCTTTAAAAATCAGAAAGTGTGGTATGAAATGGCAGAAATCATATATAAAACTAAAAATGTCACATCTCCTTACTTGTGGCATTTTGAGTCAAAATGAAAGCTGGGGCTTTTTTTAGCTTTCACAAGCGTAGTCAACTAAATGTTGAAATAAGACGTACAAATACTGGAAGAATTTCTATAAAGGATCAGTAGCCTGAATGTGGAGCAGGATTACAGATAGATAAAACAGTTTACAGAACCTTCCCATTTTCCACTTATGACTGTTTGTTCATCTCCTGGTTTTTCTTTCACTAATAAGGCAGGAATCAATAGAAATTACAGCACCTGCTGACACAGAAAATGAATATTGGAAAATAGTGGTAACCTTCCTATTGAATGCTTCTTGCAGTATAAACCAAAAGCATTGATTGCTACTGATTATACTGGTGTATCTCAGTGATAGTCCTGCAATCTTCCTGTCAGTCAGTACCTGAGCAAGCAGATGATATTGTGTAGGTTTTCAGCTGTCACTGCCATCTCAGGATATTGTGAGGTCAAAAATCTTAACCCTGTCCTTCTCCCATGGCTGTAAATGGCTTCTGGGATTGTAAGGAACTACCCCAAGCTTTGTCATCCCTGACTATGACTTGGTTCAAGGTGTTTGTGATGCTTAAGGGGTCCATCTCATTCTCAGAGTGACAGTGACAGTTTGTGGGTACTTCCCAGCCAAGGCCAGCAGAACTGGAGACCAGGTATGACCAGATAACTTGTGCTCCACAGCTCATTTATCTCAATCTCTGCAGTGCTTTGGACAATGGAAAGGGAGTTGACTCCTAATGACAAGGAAAGGGCATTTTTAGAGGCAGTCTGTCCCTGATCCTTACCTATTTCCTTGTCTCATGCCCCATCAGTCCAGCTCTGCAGCCTGCAACACATGCTCTTTTTTTCCAAGCCTACATAAATATATGGCCTTATGGGCTGTCTCCAACATGCTCTGAGAACTGAGTGCAAATAAGACCTTGGCCACCCACTCTTTTACCCACAAGAGCACCCTGGCTCGGGCTACTGGGAAGCTGCAGAAACCTCTGCATTTCTCCTTGTGCTCAATAGCTGGCAGAAATGGCACATCCATTGATCCACACCAATACCTTTGCACACCAATACCTTAAAATACAGTAGAGGGTGCTAATATGCCCGAAAATATGGTACAGGACCCCAATACACCTGAAAATACGGTAGAGTGCGTCAATACACCTGAAAATACGGTAGAGTGCATCTGGAAGACTGGAAGCCATTGGACTTGCATATGCAATGTACTCTTGGCTTTCCTCAATGCAAAGCAACAATTGAAAATGATCATGAGAGCCAAAGCACACAATTGGCATGATCCAGTGTGTCTCTGGGCATCAAAACAGCTATGCAGAATAAGTGACCCACATCATCTGTCAATCTAAATGTGCATGGCTTTCCATAAGGACATCTGCAGATGAAGCAAAAAGTCTTCTGCAGCTTTTAAGTGGCAGGGCTATATTACACCCTCCCACCTTTTTTTCTATTTTTCCCCTTTGTGTATTTTCCCTGGGGAAAAAGATATTTTTAAGAGAAAGCAGCAGGAAATTTCCAGCTGACTCAGCTCTACAGAAATTTCCCCAAGATCTCTTCTCTGCATATAGAGGCTGTGTGTTTGCTGAGTCTGTGTCCTTGCAAGCTCATTGTTATGAGTGTTAATGTGTTTAATTATTCATCTACATTTCCAATGACTACTTGACTGTTCAGATTTTTGCTTTCTAAAGCCACTTCATTTATTTGTGAGGTGTTCCCTTCTGCTCATACTAATCAGAAGAGTTTAGTATAGCTTGCATATGCTTTTGTTCAGATTTGTTGATATTTCAAGGGCAGAATTTTCTCATCGTTTTGGATGGTACTGAGATGAAAAAAACCCAACACGTTACATCTGGTGAAAGTAATTATATTTAAAATCTGTTGCAATTGAGTTGGCTTGGCCTATAAATGCTAAGTAGAACGTGCTCAGTGTTTGAAGACTGAGACTATGCTTCTGTGGAAGTTGATTTTGTAAGTTAATGGCTCCATGAAGTAAGCTCTTGACAGCCAGAAACCCTCTGCAGGGCACTGGATAAAAATCTCAACAGAACTGAAAGCAAACACAACTTAGGTTTAGGTCCATTCAAGGGCATAGTACTGGGACCTGTAGTCTTGCACAAAGAACAAGGGAACCCACTGTCTCTCCTTAGTCAGCATTGTCTTACACAACTGAGAATTTTAAGCTCTCACTCTCTCTGAATAACCTGTAAAACTGTTTTGGTTTTGCTTTTGTCTGTATCACCTGTAAATTTATCATCATTTCTCAAGCATGGAATTCCTGTTACAGGAAGGGTAGTTTTACCATCCACATACTCCAGATGGGGAACCTGACATATGAAAAGAAGCCAGAATGGAGTCAAGACTTTCTGAGTTTCAGTCCATCATCTGTCTAAGAACATGAAAGGTTTGGCTGTCCTCTAAGCCTTCAGCAGCATAGAGAGGAGGCAAGTGAGTCAGACAGCAAGCTTTTTCAGTAGCAAGAGAGCTCTCTGTTGGAAATAACATTAGGTCAGTGATGTCCACAGTCAAGAGACAAGAAGTCTTTGCCAGAACAGCCAAGAAAGAGATAAAACATCATTCTCTGGATCCCAGGTTAAAACAAAGCCAACAAACAAAAAAGCCATGAACCGGAATGTCTTGTATGTTGTTCTTCAATACAGGAAGCTTTGTATTAACTAACCATGAAGTGAAATCAATAAACTTAAGAAATCACATGCTTTCTGACTATACAGCTCAGCAGTAGACTAATAAAATGTTATCTTGATATATTTTTTTGCCACAGTTTGCATTAGAGCCACCAGCACAGGATCTCTTCCATCCTCAGGCTGCTCAGTAGTGCCATGATTTTTTGTGGTGAATCAGTGGTAACAGATAAATGCACAGCCAGGTCTGGGTAGGCCAGACTGGTGTTCACCTCCTCCTTGATCTTAGGCACCTCTGTTAATTTAATAATTAAATATGGTATGGTCATTGAATGGTCTATCTGCAGATCAAGTCTGCCTCCAGAGAGAACAATGACAAGATGCCTATGAGTTTTTACTGGCCAGGACCTGTGTGAACTCAGCAAACAAGAAAAAAACAATTGCAATGGCTGAGAAAATGTGTACGTAAATATCTTTATGAAGTGAAAATGTTTCTGAAGCAGTGGTATTCACAAAGCCCTTCCTCAACTCTAGTTATTTTCCTGAATGTCTGTTTTGTGTGTTGAGTCATCCCTGCCAAGATAGCATCTGCTATATTTCCTACAAGACATAATTACATCTTTGCTGTAAAGAGGGCTTGAAAAAGCAGCTGGACTGAAAAGACAACTAGTCCTTGAGAGGTTACAGGCTGTTGAGGTCACTGGAAAATGAAGCTACTGAACACGTGGTCTTGATCTTTTGAAAATATGCAGTAAGAAATATCTTGTCATGTGAAGAACCTCACTGGTACTAGGAAAACAAGAGGCCAGGGATGTCTGTTGTCTTGCATGAATTTAAGGATCTGAAGTTACAAGAGCACTCGCATCAGTCTAAAAGCTGCCTGAAAATGTCTTTCAGGATTTAAATATAGCTGTATTTTGTGACCTCTTCTTTAATTTTTAATTATTTTTCTCCTTATGGAGGTGTTAGGTTTTTAAAGTCAGTTCCACCTCCTTCAACATTTAATCTTAAAAGGAAGGGTGTCTTTTCTGGCCAAACTACAAGAACAAGCACGGCAGATAGGACTCAATTCCCAGATTAGCCCCAAAGAGGAACTTCTGTTAGTTGTCCATATATGATCTCGTTTTCCCTGTTTCAAGCACAGATGGGCATCCAGTGGTATTCTGTAAGTCTTTGTACTTTTTGAGTGCAACATTGGGTTAGCTGCTTTTGATGAGATCCACAGAGTTCTAGACAAATGTTTTCTGTTTGGAAAAAAAATTGTTTTGAGTGGGTGGCTGGGCCCCAGGGAAGGAGATGAGTGGCAAATATTTTTCTCTAAACCTAGAGACAGATCTCCTTGTCACTTTAAGGTGCCTGAAGAGTGTATGAAGTTCTCCCTACCTTCTTCCCGTAAGGTGAACCATTCCAGAGAGCTCATGCATGTTAAAATAGCAGGAAATGGAGTGGCTGAGAGAGTCACCAGCTTAAGCTGCCACTTGCTGAAAGAAGTGAAAATGGGAGGACAGTCCCAGGAGTTTGGTGATCTTCACTGTTAGGTATGAGTTTTAGGGAGTCACAATCACAACAACTACTTCTTAGGAATAATCTGTTTTGTAGTTAACAAAATCAAGCTGTTATTAGTAATAGTAGGTCATTAATCCACACAGTGTATTCAGTCATACAGTTAATGAGTACCCTTAGTCATAATTATGTGGTTGTAGTGGTGGCTGGCAGACCAAGCCCAGCTGTGTGCTCTGAAGTGCAGGGGCAAACTGACATGTGTGGCTGCTTGCTGGGTATCAAGAACACTCTGGTTTATAAGGAGTGTGTGTATTCTTGTGCACAAAAGCCATCACACTCCTGGATGAGGTCTGAACCATGCAAGCTCTTGTAGCTCCTAGTGGGTGTGCCTTTTCAGCAGACTCCACTGAGTTTACCCATTCTTCTGGATGTGTTTAGAGCAAGTAAGTCCCTAGAACAAAAATATCTCTGGGAGACTTTCAGACACTACCTTCACAGCATATTCCTTCTCTTTCTTCTTATTTTCTGGTGATGGCATCACCTGACCAGTGTTTCATGAATTTTTATGAATTCTTGATGTTTTAAAGACAAGCAAGCAAAAAGAAACATCAGCAACACTACCTTGAATCATCCAGCTAGGACCAGTCCATGAGGGAGGGCTGGAGAGGTCCTATCCTTCTGCCTGCTGGCCTTTGACATAACACGTCAGACAGAAACATTTTTTGACTGGTACATAGAAATTGCATTGCCTTTAAAATAGTGAGGTCTTTTTTTAAAAAAAAAAAAATTCATGAGTTTTTAGCCTTCAACTAGAATTCTAACCACTTTTAGTCTTAAATTTTGCTGGTGAACTTAAATGAACTTGAGCTCTGCCCACAGCTCTGGCACTAATGTGTCACTGATGGGGAGCAGTAACTGACAAGAAAGATAACCTGAATGCAGTCAAGAGCATGTTTCCTCAGCTAAAAATATGATTGGCACTTCTTATTACTAGTTGAAAAACTCAACAGCTTAAAAATGTGTGATTGGTAAACACAAGTTTTTTACTTTATTCCCAAGCTGAAAAAGCAGCTTGCTGTGCAATTCTTGGCAGAAAATGACATAAACTCACTATTACACTTGAAAACCAAGTGAGAAACAGTAAAAGTGTACTGTTGTAAGAAAATCACATGTAGACTAAGCTTTACTTGATCTCTGATCAAAAACGGCACTTTATATTTCAACAGATCTTTATTTTGTTAGATTTTTCTTTTCCTGTCATCTTCAATTTCTTCTTGTTCAAAACATCTTGCTGACTTTTTTGAGTCTTTTGAAAAAAGCTTCTGCAAAATCCATCAGCATCTCTCACACTCTTATAGTCTACAGGGCTTGGCTGACAGTATTGCTATAATGTTGTCTTTTACATTATTTTACCAGCCTTTATGTCTGGAAAATGCTGAGGTTGAAATTTATGGTGTTGTCCCTTGGTGACCTCAGAAGACAAATTTGAAATAAAATTTTTAGGAGGTCTCAATTATTTTTCTTATTCATTGTAATACAAGAATAAGAAAAAAAACCAGCCAAGAAAACATGTGTGGATTTGGTGTGGGAAGGCAAATCTGCTTTTGTTAGAGGTATTATGTAAATGTGAACCACTTTGCAATATAGTCTTTATAGGACAGAGAGGGGGAACCCTATGGATAATCTTTGCTGAGTAGGGAGAAACGTCTCATATGTGAAAGTACTGCTTTAGTGCTAAATCCAGAGGCAGTGATGGGTGTGTGCTGGATTTCCTTCCTCAGCAGAGGGGTTTTTTTAATCCAAAATCCACTCTTTAGAGGTTGTTGGGCCACTGTATTTCATAGATCCACACTGCTCTGTGGTGGCTACCTGGGGTTGTGCTGTGGGTCAGGCTAAAGACTGGCTTTGTGGCATTTGCTTTGACTATGCACAATAAAACAGATCCCTTGATTAAGCCAGCTGTGATAAACTGTTAGTGGCCATTGTAAATGGTTGAAGTGGTAGAGATGAGTATTTCAAATACAAGTTGCCATCTATTGCAAAGCTCCTTTATCTGTCTTGGAAGAAATCTTTTAGCTGATGAATGCTTTAGGCTGGTTAAGCAAATAGTGCATGTTAAGTAGCAGGATTGTTGAGAGGCCAGAGTCTCAGCTGAGGAGAGGCAGAGGCAAACAAATGACATCTGGCTGCTGTAAGGGTCTGATCATGGTATCCATGGCATGATGCTAGGCATATTGCCTACTGGTGAGGGTTGTTGGAAGGTCTGTTTTATTGGGGAAAAACACGGGAAAGTGAAGATTCAAAACCCTGAAATCATTTTGTTGCTGCTTACTAGACAGTCTGAAAATCACTTGGGGTCTGCTGTGGCCCCTGGTGCAATAACTGTGCCCACAGCAGAGGGAGCATTAAACTCATTGCCCACGGGAAAGTGTGGGGAGTGATACCCATGTTCCTAGAATCCTTGTATGGGTAGGATGAGCTCATTAGCCTTCTGGCAGTCATCCTAGGAGAAGGACAACTCTAATTCCAAACCTGGGCAGATGGAGCTTGTTTAGCCCTATAAGGCCTTCCATCTAAGAGAAGGACATTCTAATAAAACCTCCATCCTAAGGACCTCGCTGCCAGCATCCAAGCTTGCTAGGCCCTGGCAGATGAACCTTAGGACTAAAGGGTGGGTCCAGCTCTGCGCATGCTGTGTCTCACCTAAAAAAAATCCATAGTGCAGGCTCGAGGGTGCTATCCACTATCCTCCTTTTATCAGCACGCTTGGAAAAGGCGCTGAGGAGGAGCGTGGATGGAGCCCTCCCTGGATCTTGGTTCGCGAAGCCTAGCCATACATACTAGACAGTGAAGCATTCACTGTGGTGTCTTCTAGAGGTTTTGAAGGCATTGGGTTAACAGCATATTGTAGATGAAGAGTGTCAGTCTTCCCAGCACACCAAGTTTCAGTGAGTCTTTTCCTAGGGGTTATACTTCAAATGGATGCAGTTCTGGACAGCCTCATTCTCCACTACAACTCTTCCTCTTTTCACCATGCTGATTTCTACCAAATTAATCTTCATTCCTATCTTACAAATTTTGGTTTACTGTTAAACTCCCCTTAACCTGACTGCTATTTTCTCTGTCATAATTCATTCATAGCTGCCCACTTAAGGCAGTTTTGCTAGAGTAGTGCAAACAAGGCCATAGCCTAGGGTATTATAGTCTCCTGTGCCATCACGAGGAATGGCTGGTTTCTACCAGTCCCTCTGTTTCATCACCCTAAATCTGATTCTCCTACAACTTGAAAAAAATATCCAAGCATTTTTATCTGGGCTATCTTCTTTTCATTCATTTCTAGTTCTGCAGCTCTTGTTTTCTGGTATAAACACAGATTCTTTACAATATACAATTAAAATCACTCTTTCACGGACGTTAATTAGTAGAAAAAATCTTCAGTAGGTGTTTGAGAAGAAGAAAGATTTTGGGATGCTTGGTATTTCTTAGAAATACTTACTTACAGATTGTTTTCAAATACAAATTACCATTTTGGATGTCAAAGTCTCTAGTCCCTGCTCTAGAACACATTTGTCATTTATCTCCTACTTTCATTGTTGGATGAGAATTGATCCATGTAAGTGTATGTTATGTTCTCTTACTAATGGCTCAAAAATCTCTCTCTGTCAAGTGAGTGCCCATATAAAATAATAAACTTCATATTTCACTCTGGAAACTTCTCAAGGGTCTGAGCAAAGCTAGTCACACTGTCTGGAACAAACCCCCCCACCCAGAGACTGGCCTTATCTAAGGCAATCTTTGCAGGACATAAAGACAGATATTTTTGAAGCTGTTTTGATACTAAAAAAAAAAAGAGCAACCAGCTGATATGGGTTTTCTGTGGTCTGTCAATCTGAAATGATCTATTCTGAGTACTGAATGTCAAAATATATGACATTTTTTAACGACATTTTGGGGGCATTATTTCTTCATGAAAAGTTCAAGTCCATTTAATTTTCCATTTCTTTTTGGCATGCAGCCCCAAACCTGAAATATAAAACTGGGCAAAAAGTCTTTCTTTTTGTTGTTATTGTCATTATTATCATGATCATCCTATTTAATTCTGGCTGTATAATTTAGTTCTGACACATGTCCAAGGACTAGTAGGGTCAGTAGTCAGTAAAGATACAATGCTACAGGAGACTGGGTTTAGGATAACTCTCATTGCAACCTTGATGCTGTCATTGAGTCAGCTTTTCATGAACACACCAACCCTTCAAATTTCTGTACTATTTTTGCTCTCATCTCTAGTTATCAGAATGTCTTTAGAGCAGCAAGTTGTTTAATACCAATGACAGTGCTGCTGTGACTTGTAAACCTATGGAAATGGCATGAAGTGCTAGGAAGTATGTGTTAGTGAAGAAGGTTATGTCTCTTGACACAATTAGAAAGAACAAAAGTGCTTGGCATGTTGTTTCAGCCAAATTCCAGCATGGAAGAAGCTGGTTGTTAGTGGAGCCTTTGCTCATGGAGACAAATCTTCAGTGACCACAAATTTCTGACTTAAATATAGCGACTACCTTCCCTTAAGCAGGAATTGAGGCCTGGATGCACCACAGCATGTGCCTGAGAGCAACCTGCACAGTTAAGGCACAATCTCATTGCTCACAAATGCTTTTCTGAAGGATCTATCCATATTGGTGTCCTAACCCAGCTCCACCAGCTGTGCAGAAGTGCTTCAGGATAGTTCTTCCCCATGTGTACACACACACACGTGCACATATAGAGCATCCAGGGACACAAATCACTAACCTGAGGAGCCCAAGGGTCCCAGCACCAGGGCAGTCACTGCTACACACATTCAGCTGCAAACATTCTTTCTGCCAGTTACCTTGGAGTTGAAGATCTGCAGGGCTTTTCCTTGCTTAGTAGACACAGCCTCAGAGCAGTGTGTTCCTTCTCATTTAGTATCTCTGAAATAGGATGATGTGGAGTCTATTGAAAAAAAGAGGCTGTGGAAATGCTGCCTGTGAGATTATATTGCAAACTGATGAGCATGCTTACCTACAGCAAATGGCAGCCCTGTTAAAGATGGATTATATGCAGGTGAGGAGTCAAAAGCTTAGAAAATATTTGTCTAATATTTTACTGAAGGTGTATTGCCATTACTTAGCAACTGAATCCCAAATCACATTCAGGCAGTCAGAATATGGCCACTAAATACACAACCAGAGGAGAATGAAGAGTGCTTTGGTAGCTCCTACATCCTGCAAAGCCAAACCTCCTATTGTGCACAGGTGATGACAGAAGCATAAGACAAGCATTTGCCCTCAGACCCTTTAGAGTTGTTCTGTGAGTCATTGGGTGACAGTGCTCAAAACACTTTCTGTTAAAAAAAGAGAGAAATAAATGGGTGTTTGACATAGCTTCACACTCTTAGTACTTAAACATGGTGATAACTGTGATAATTTAGTCCCATGCTTTGACTTTGAAGATAATGAACAGCCCCTTGACCAGCTGTTACTGCAGATGGCACAGTGATAACATCCTTTCATGGGAAAAAGGCAGAAGGTGACAAGAAAACCTGAAAGTAAATGTTTCCTTGGAGTCTGTCATGATTTTTATTCAGACCAGCCTGGTGGGGCAGGTAGGTCAGGCAGGGCTTGGTGGGTGCCACTGGTGAATTTCTGCTGCAGACTGGGACTTCATGTGGGCTATTGTTAGACGTGAATTTAACTCCAGGTTCCTTTGTATTTTTCTTACATGTTTAAAGCCCACTGAAGGGTTTTGCAGCTTAAAGATATCAGCAAATTGCAATGTATACCTGATGCCCTATTGCATTTCTAGACTCTATTGCAAGGCAAAGTCTTTGATAGTGTCAGAGAGTCACTGAGTGAAAGGGAAGACATAAGAGTCTCAGGTGAAAGCTCTTTATCCATACAGACCAGAGCATGCCCTCAAATTCAGGCTAGTTGTTTAGCCTGAAACATTAGTTAATCAGTTGGTGTAGTGTAAGGGCCAGCTGTGTATTGCTCTTCTAGTGATGTTTTAACAGCCTTATTACTATTTTGCTGATAATATGTTAGACCTAATTAATTTTCCCTGGTTGCCACCACCTGCTCCTGCTTAGATCAAGGGCTAATGAGCAGTTGACAGTAGTTACTAAGGATCTGCAGCAAGCATTTCAAATTTCTTCACTGACTAAAGTTATTTGTCTCTTCTGGGCACCATGTTCTGCGTCCCTGGGTTGTTTGGCACCATTAGGTCCCCAGTGTGTCAGGGAGGAAGAATCTCCATCAGCAAGAGGCTGCAGCAATAGGTGCTATCCAGAGCAGCCCTCCTCCATTAAGCAGGGGAGCTTTGGTTCACAGCTTTCCAAACTGGTCTACAGACCAGTTCAGCTGAGGCTAAATGCAGAGTGACAGATAAGAGAAGGTGACCATTTTGAACCAGTAGGTCAAGGAAGGTGATTATCCCCCTCTACTCAGCTCTCATGAGACCCCACCTGGAGTACTATGTTCAGCTCTGGGGCCCCCAACATAAGAAGGACGTGGACCTGTTGGAGTGAGTCCAGAGGAGGGCTGTGTGATTATGATCAGAGGGCTGGAGCACCTCTCCTGTGAAGACAGACTGAGAGCTGGGGTTGTTTAGGCTGGAGAAGAGAAGGCTCCAAGGAGACCTTATTGTGGCCTTCCAGTAAAGGGGGCCTACAAGAAAGCTGGAGAGGGACTTTTTACAATGGCATGTAGTGATAGGACAAGGGTTAATGGCTTTAAACTGAAAGAATCCTAGAACGGTTTGGGTTGGAAGGGACTTCTGGAGGTCATCTAGTCCAACCCCCCTGCAGTGGGCAGGGACATCCCTAACTAGATCAGGTTGTTCAGAGCCCTGTCAAGCCTCACCTTGAATGNGGTTGTCCAGAGCCCTGTCAAGCCTCACCTTGAATGCCTCCAGGGATGGGGCCTCAACCACCTCCCTGGGCAACCTGTTCCAGTATTCTACCACCCTTGTGCTGAGGAACTTCTTTGTAAAGAAGTTAGCTATATATAGGTTAACTATAAAGAAGTTCTTCCCTGTGAGGGTGGCGAGATACAGGTTGCCCAGAGAGGCTGTAAATGCCCCCTCCCTGGAATTGTTCAAAGGCAGTTTGGATGGGGCTTTGAGCAACCTGACCTAGTCATAGGTGTCCCTCTCCATGGCAAAGGGGTTAGACTAGACCATTTCTAAGGTCCCTTCCAACCCAAACTATTCTATGATTGTATGGTATGAAATACTTCATGCCTGGCCAAGGTAACAGGCTGGCAGTTTGCCCCCACTACCTGAATTGATAGTCACAGCATGTCTAGGTTTTTGCTTTTCAATCATTTCCTGCTTCCCAGGCATTTTATAAAGGTTTTCCAGGTTGCTCTTGTTTTTGCAGAACGTAGTCTGGGGAATTAGCTCAGGTTTGTCTAGAGATAGGATGAAGAAGAAACTACTTTAATAAGAGATGCTGCTCTGTAATGAAGAGCCCACCCACAGATTGCTTTGTACAGAGTTGCTCAGGAAAGCAACTTTGCTTTGTTGCTAAGATTGTTGGAACAGTAACTTACTGCTGTGAAAAATCTCTCAGTAAGCAGCCTGGCATCTCAAAAATTACTTTATTTTCCCCCAAGTTGCTCTCATCTGCATATTAGTCAGAACTCTTGTTTGGATTCTCTTCTGAATCTATTGGAGAAGTCTAAAGCATCACAATGAATATTTAGATGCTCGGCCATCCTTGTGATTATGCATGTAAAATGCTGGAGCTAGAATTTGACTCTCCACAGTGTCAGTTGTGATTCCCAGAGCCATATGGAGGCTCTGTGGTCCTCTGCAGACTGAATTTAGCACTGTCTGTGTGTTGAAAGCAGTGTTCCTCTCATGTTTCTGTCTCTAGCAGAGACTGGCAGTGTTCACATGGCCTCCCTAGAGCCCACAAGCCATCTGCAAAGACATTCCTGGAATGGCCAAAACCCAAGGTTCATGGGCTGTGGGGACCTCATAGCATAACTAAGTTTATGCTCCACTAAGCTGCTCATAAGCATGTAATTATTACAATCCTTATCCCAATGGCTGTGCTGTGATGTCAGAAACATGGAACAAATCTTTATTTAAAAAAAACCACCTCTGATAATTATTCACCAGGATGCTGATGATACCCAATATACAGCAGAAGTGTGGTAAGGAGAAAGGGGCAGTACTTCACCAAAGTGAATCTTTTTGGTGGCAACTTCCATGTCACTGCAAAGTAAAAAAGAAAAAAAAACAAGCAAGAAAAAAAGTTTCTGTATCCTCAGTAGTTTTTGAAACCATCATCCCACTTTCAGGCTTGTGTCTGTCGTGTGACAGATGTGATAGTGTCTCAAGACATATTAAGAACATATTCATTCTCTTTTACTACTTTGCTTTAAGGAAAAAAGACAAATTATGCCTTGTGAAGAAGCCATTTGCTATAAAGTGTAAAAATGCTTTAATATTAATATTTTATAATAAAATTCATGACATATTTATAAACACTCTATCAAGCATTTACAACTGAACCACAGCCGAGAGCTTGGACTGGAATAAATAAGCAAGGACACAGCTAGTATGAAATATACATCTCAATTTTTATAATTGTGTGTGCTTTATTCTTTACACAAATGGAATGGATGCACAGAGTATTTACACATAACAGGAGTGTAAGCTGGACAGGGTGTTTTGTAAACTCCAGTTCAGATTCTGAGTACCCCACACTAGAGCTGGACTGAGAAACATCCTGCTAAAGAGACACGCGGCAGCCAGCGTGCCGGATGGAGTAGCCTGCTGAGAACAGGCTGCTGCACTCGGGAATTCCAGCTGGCCAATTCAAATTTAGGGACACAAATCCAGAAATTAAAAGGTTGCTATCCCACTAAGAGCCAACAGTGTTGCCTTTTTTTTCTTTTGCTTTTTTTTTTCTTGCTTTTTTTTCCCCCTGAAGGTCTTGCCTAGGATGCTGGCTACTGCCCATCACCACAAATGTTGTTTTACACCAGGGCAAGTTACCTGTGCTGTGGGTCAGAGCCAAACAGCGTAAGCTGCTAACGTGGTGTAAGGGATGACAGGTAGTGTCTCATGCTCCTCACCTTAAGACAGAGTCTCAAAAGGGCCAATGGAGTAGTGGTTCCTATTGCTTTTGGTGAGATGTCAGTGGGACTGAAGCCTTCTGAAAATCCAGCCACAGCATTTGGCCCATGGGGTGTCTTTTTGTTCAGCAATTTCACAGCACCTACCTCAAAAGGATTTTGGTCCATCACTTGGCCCTCTGGGTGCTACAGTAATATAAGCAGTAAACAATGATGGGAAGTGCTGAGCTGCTGTTTCATCATGTGGCCTTGGTGTTTTAGAGTAGTGCTACAAAAATTGGTGTAATGGGGAGGACAGATGTGTAACTTCAGATGGTGTAAATGGGATGAACTCCACTGAAATCAATGAAGTAACTGTAATTTACACCAGCTGAGGATCTAGGCTAGCTATGTGCTGACCAGATTTCACATATTATTTGCTGTTAGCATTGATCCTGGAATGGGAACCTTTTTTTTTTTTTAACACAGTGATGACTTTATTCTTACTTCTGAACTACTTGTCAGGAAGTCTGATTTTTAATGGAACAGGAAAATGCATTTATTCCACCAAGACATGGGCTTGAGCACATGAATGCAGTTGCACAGTGAACTGCATGCATAACATGGCAGACAAAATGTTCAACAGTAAAAATTTTGAGATTAAAAGCTGTAAAGGATAAGAGACCACTTTCTGTGAACACGGCAGATATTATGGCTTTAAATCTGCAGCTTAAAAAGAAGATTGAGACTTTTTTCATTAATGCTGTTTCTTCCTACAAATATCCTCATGTGTTGTCTCTCACTGAATCCTCTGGTCAGGGATACAATTTGAAAACAACAAAGAAAAATAAGAAAACCAAAACAAAATACAACTTTTGACTGAGTGCTGATGAGCAAGTAACAGTGAAGGTGTAACACCAACAACTTCTCCATAGAAAACTAATGCAAATAGGTAGGTGGAAGTTGTATAACTAGGACACTGTCTCTGGCTCATAGTGGTTGTTAGCTCAGGTTCCACACTGCTCTCCAGGATGAGGATTTGAAATTTCAGTGCAACAGAGAGATTTCTTATTGTTGACTTTCACAGGGTGGTTCCTAGGACCCTGTCCACACCGGAGCAGCAAACCATGCTAGCTACAAACACAATTACATCACAGAATATTTAATCTAGAAACAACCTTTACTACCAAAAAAATTACAAAGCGCTAGCATGGACAGGGTACCTCTGTAGGAAGGGGGAATTAAGCAAGAAAGAGACTCTTTCACTGGTTGATGGTCAAACTGTAAGACCAAGGAAGAGTGCTGTTTCACTGAGCCCTGTTAGCAAGCTCTCAATGAGTCAGTGCATGGAAGAGGCTTTGTGGCAAGGAAAAGTAAATAGGTTGTAATATTGCACAGCCGCACAAAGCTAGCAAGATGTAGTTGTGATCATTCATGGGTGGACAAAAAGCTGTGATAATTTTGGTTCTGCTTAGACCCTATGGTGCTACACACAGTGCCAGAACATGAGAAATAGCACCAGGGGTGTGATCTGGCACTTTTCCTAAAGGGTCCAGCATTTGTCTCATTTTCAGATGCTCACAAGTCTTTTATATGGATGTAAAAAGAATCTGATTATACTAAGCTGTGTTAGCACCACTGTGGTCTCAGGTGCCAATTGCTGTGGGTTGTGAGTTTGGATTTTTTTTTTTTCCCCACCAGATGTAATTTTGCATGAATCTTCTGTTTCTCTTCCTCCTCCCACTACCACCCAGTATGATCTGAACAGCTGCAATGCAAAATTGAACTGCAGCTCTGAGGATGCTGAAACATGAAACGCAAAATAACACACGAAACAAATGGGAATACAAGTCCTAGGGGAAAGAAGACCTCTCACTGCTTGTCTTGGTGGTTTGTTTTTAAATATAGGTTTTATTTAAAAAAAAAAGACAAAAAAAAGCAAAAAAAAAAGTGCAATGGCAACTTTAAACTGGAAGCACAAACAACAGACAGGGAAAAATAAATAATGTTACTACAGTAACCAAGGACTGATGGAAAAATTGATTGTACTCAGCCATAGAGTTACTGTTCACCATAAAGCACAGCACATGACAAAGCAAAACAGTTACTAGTAGGATAGTACCATAAAAGGCTGCATGCTGAACTAAGAAACAAAGAAGCAGATGTGATTGATTGCTTAAAACCAGAGCTGAGAATTAAAATGAAGTTCCTTCTTTAGGATACTTGTTTTTTCAGGTCTGGTGGGCTATTTCCCAACCTGGGGCAATAGTACTTTGCCATGGAAAAAACCATAACTTCCGAAGATCTGGGGTCACTCTGTGGATTTCTGCAGGATTCTCCAATATTGAAGCTTTCATTCATTTATATTTAAAAAAAACAAAAATACTAGCCCTTCTGGTTACAAAGCTCTTTTAGAGACTTAACTGAAATCCTTACTTATAAATCTGCGCTGGCCAGGCAAGCAAAATAGTAGTAAAAGAAGTGTAAACTTCTCAAAGTTACCATAGTAGGGCAGTAAGTTAGAGGCCACTTCAGGGCCACAAAAATGCCCGTATTTTTAACCCCATCACTGCTGGTGGCTATATTGCAAACATCCAGCTAGTCGTGCCCTCTGTGGAGGTTGGCTGGATATAGCTGTCAGCCTGACAGGCTGCAGAAATGTAAGCTTCAAATAGACAAGTAACTGAGGAGTCTATTTAGCATTTGCCCTTAAAACATCCTTAAATGCTAGGGTTACTGAGCCACCAGCTATAAGCATTAGGCTCCTGCGGCACAGCAGGCAGGAGAGTGTGGGTTTTACAGAAAACTTGGTCCAGCAGCAGCAAAGGCAATTCAGTTTACTGTCATAGTATCTCTTGCAGTCGTCCCCTTGTATTTCAGAGTGAAGAATGGCATCAGTATACACAGGAAGGGCAATGTGAAACGAGAAAAAAATACCTCCCTCTCCCCTTCCATGCACCCTAAACTGCTATTCCACAGACTTTCCCCAAATCTCTCACAAATGTCCATTGCCTCAGTTTTTACTTTTAAGACCCTTGTGGACTGTGAAATGAATGAAGATACAAGTTAGTTGGTGATCTGCCTGTCTACAAAGATAGGAATGGTCAAATGCTTTTGGTATTTCCTTTAAGGAAATGGGAAGAGTCATAAAACATTTTGGGCTGAAGTGTGACTCCCTCCAAGAGAGAAATTAACTACATTCAAGCACTGACATTTTGCTTCTGAAAAATCATCCGTTTCAATTTAAAGATGCATTATCCTTTTGTGTTCAGAAAAGGTCCTACAGGGCAGTCAGTTCAAGAGATCTTTCCACAGGAGTTCATCGTGATTAAATAGAGGCAAAGGAGAGGATTAAATTGAGAGAAAAACAAGCTGACAACTATAGTTTAAGGAATTGTCTCGCTTGTCATTAGTAATAGAGAATCTGAAAGGGGATAATGCAACTTGATGATCCTCTTTACATTTTACAGTCACACAAGGGTGTAAATATTTAATCTTTCAGTTAATTAATCTTTACAAAATATCTCACAAAAACATTTTTTACCTATAGAAATTAGTTTCTATACATCAATATATTTTTATTTTTATAAATTATTCCATCTTTAAGTGCCTTCTATCAATATAAATGATAAAATAGACAATCAAAAATTTTAAAGCTTTTCCCAGTTGTATCCCTCCTTGTCAGCATAGGTGCTGTGAATCCTCGTACCTGTGTGTGTGTCCGCATGGGAGTATGTTTGTGGGCACGTGTGTGTGCGATGTGAAATGCTTTCATCCTCTCCCACCCCTAAACTCCATTAAAATAAAATATAGTGGTGTTAGTTCCTGACGCAATAGTGTTTCCAAAGGGGAAAAGAAGAAATGCTTGACTTGGTTTCAGAAATCAAAAGATGTGCATAGTTACCAAAGTCGAGGTGTACCAACTACAAATGTGCAATGACAAGCTTAGAACAGGACCTGCCTCCTAGTCAAGTCAGTGTCCTGCCAGTGACTTCAGTAGGAAGTGGACCAAGTACTCTGAGCTTGATTTTGCAAGGTGCATGTGGCCCTGATCTAGCAAAATGCTTAAGCCCGTGCTTAGCTTTAAGTGCATGAATAGTCCTACTGGAACTGATGGGACTGAATGGCATAGGGAAGGGAAACAAGTGACTCCAAGTTAACGGGCTACTCGTGTAGGAATTGGGGTCAAGTGCTGAGCGCCTTGCAGGATCAAGCCCTACATGAGGTTCAAGAGCTGGGAACTTCTCTTTAAAGCAATCAACACACTGAGCTCAGCCATTGAAATCGATCAAAATGTCCACATGGGCACAGGAGGTGGCTAGCTCCCCTTGACAGAGAGTCTGCATGTCAAAAGTTTTTACCCACAAATGGTGCTCTGAGCACACAACAGATTTGCTTTATATGGTAGAAGTCTTTTTGATCCTACCCTTTGACCCATCAGTGTCCTTCATGGCTTCAAACACTTTGTGTTGTACATTCATCAAAATTCACATTGACTGCAAAGAACATAAATGCAACAAAAACAGGAAAGCCTCCAAATAGTATATTATAGTTTTCTTCTAAATATTCTCCTGTCGTAGTCAGAGGTGCAGTGGCTAATTTATAATTTTTCCTTTGAAGGAATCCAGATGAAAGGCCCAGATTGTTCTTCAATTACAAGTTTGCATTGATTATATATATCTTCTAAGCTATCTCCTTGGACAATAGCTGCAGTAAGAAAACATATCAATACTTCTTTTAATTGATATATTCAACAGCATCCAGTGTCAGCAGAGTTTCAAGGTACTCATAGATTTTGATGAATGAGGAGTACTAGAACACTGTGATTATGTTGATTACAGAAAAGTCATACACCCTGCAGATGGCAACTAAGTTCAAACCAGTGGCACCTTTCCATAATGGAGACTCATCCCACTGCTTGCAGTGAGAAGTCTGAACTAGGTTTGTTTAGAGAACTAGCAGTTCTGTCCTAGGAGAGGGCAGGATGCCATGTTGCACTGTTGCAAGTCAAGCTTTAAATTTAATTTGATTTAGAAGCTACATCAACAGTTAACAGCAGCAGATTTACAATCTATTCTTTTCTTGATCTGGTTATAACAAAATCACTCTTGGCTGCAAAAGTTCACTAGATCAGGCTCAAACTGCAACATAAAGCACCGTCTTTATACCCTTAAATTCCTTGTCCCCACAGCAGAAATCTGGAGCTGCAGTTTAGATTATGCACACTCAGCGTGTGGAGACACAACTGGGGATATCTGAGTGTTATCCACAAATACTAGTCCCCTGAATAGGGAACTGCCAAAACTTGCCCAAAGGAAATGCTAGGGCTCAGTACTTAAATCTTGCTCTTTTCTAAGTCAGGAAGGTGATGCCTTTTTCTTTCCCTCCCATGATTCATAGCTTGAGCTCCTACCTTGAGCTAGTGAGGAATTCTCTGGTCTGTACAAACGCAATGACGCAGTGTTTTTACTGACTTCATCAAAAGCAGTTTTTGGGCCAAGGAGGGAACTCCTCAACTGCCCTTGAGTTTCAGGCAAACAATAGTCCCAAGCCAGGAGTCCTTACTGTGGGCATGCTATACTGTTAAAAAAACCCCAACACTACAAAAAACCCCCAAACATACCTGTAAAATATTCTCCAAATTCTTGTTCTAATTTAATTGCTCGATCATAGGTTTTCTTTGCTTGCTCCTCTGTAAGACGTTTATTCATTTCCCTAGAAACACAGAGGAAGTCATCAAGAACTTTAGATTCTTACTGGAGCACCTTTCTAGAAGACATATTCAACTGAGTTACACATGGACTGAAATCAGTACCAGAGTCAAGCAGTGAAATTATTTCACCGAATTCAAGGGCAGTGTCAGGATTTTAAGTATAGTTTCATTCTTATATAGTCTAAACATACATTTCCAGACTTTTTCTCTACTTCCCTTTTCTCCAGTAAATTTTTCGGTTTGGACTCATCTCTTCATATTCCCAAACAAAGTATAAGATGCAAATCAGGTAAGTGCTAACTGAGATGGACTTGTGGCATGAGGAAGCCACGGGTAAGTCTGGAGCCAGGAGGTCTCAAAGCCTGTGCGCTCAGAGTGCTCTTGTCTCCAGAGCAAAACTCCATCAGAAAGCTCCCTATCTCCCAGGCCTACAGCTGGCTGTCTCAGATGAATGAGATTATTCAAACTGTTGAAATGGAAGGTGTGTTTTGCTGGAGGCTGGGGTTATGGAAATGAAATCATGATGAAAGGCAGTATACAGCACAGTAATACTCCTGATCCTCTAGAAGAAATCCCAGAGTCTTTGGTCTTTTCATAGGGAAGCCCCAGAAGGAACCCAGCACGTCTTCCAGGGAAGCTTTTTGTTTCAGGTGTGGGCATGAGCTCCACATGAGAAGTCAAACTGAATCTTTCCATCAGGAAGAGTTAAGATGAGTTATTTGTGTTTTGTGTTCCAGTCCTTTCTGATGAACTACAGAGATTCCCAGTCAAGTGTGTCTTGTAGATTCTAAAATATACAGGGTACCATAAATATTAAAACATAGACAGTGTCAGTAACATTATGTTATTGCAATGTTTTGTTGTTTGGTTGAGCATTTCTGTTTTGACAGAGGCATTGTTTAATAACTTCAAGAAACGAGCATGCCAATGCATGCTCAACTTTTAATACCACTGTACACTCTCAAAGAATCAACTTCATACTCATTCAGTGCCTTACACATCTATGCCTGCAGATATTCAAATTAATTAGTAATAATACATACAGTTTGCTTATTCTAGCATTTTTCACGTCATGCATTAAGTTTTCTTAAAACATGATGGAAATTTTCTGAGGCAAGTAGGAAAGCAAGAGAAGGGAGCATCTTGTGTTCTACATAAATCTGATTTTATGCCTTGCACTGAATCATATGATTACATGGTAATGGACTGTGTATAGCATGACACAGGTGATGCATGTAGGAAATTATGTGCATGATGGTGCATAAAAAAATGATCTATGAAGTGCAGAACAGTATGAACTTGCTACAGCTAACTCCTACTTGGCTTCTGAAAAACACCCTGTAAAGTGGCCAGAATGCAAAAAGGTATTTCTAGAAATACTTAAAGCTGTTTATGTATATAAACAGCTATATGTATGACAGTTATATGTATATCTATATAACTAACCACATAGCTGGGAACACTGCTTGGAAAAATCTCTCTGGAAGGACCATTGCAATGCAGAAAGCAGGTTTATAAAACAAAGGATAAGAAAGATTCCTCTAAAAAAATTGTGGATTACATAAATAGGTTTAATATATGCCAATCTTGTCATGCTGTGTCACATATTAAATTTGTAATGCTATTAATTCCATTTATTGGAAGGACTGCTATCTAATTGAGTTCAGGCAGGCTTGTCATCAGCTATGCCTACTTAAACATGTCTTTAGGTGACTCAGCCAAACCTCTGTCTTGAAGTGGGACATAGCATTGCAAATTCTATAGCAAACTTAACATTTTATCTCATCTTAAGACACTCAGCCAATCCTCCTCCTTCCAAATCTATTTCAGGTAAATTTCTGAGAAGTATTCCTCAAGGTCCTTGAATATCAGAGGAGAAAATACAAATAAAGATATTAAAAAAGCATTTAAAATAATGATTTCTGGTTTGACATATGCAGAAATTTGTGCTATATATGCAAGGTATAAATTTGCCTGCGGTGTAAAGCTGTGCTACTTTTATTCATGCCTTGTGCCTTCAAGAGAGAGGATGGAGAACAGGAGGGGGACCATGACATCCATTTTTCATGGTGAATTAAAAGTGCTGTCAAACAACAATCCTTTCTATTTTTCTCTTTCCTAGCCAGGGACCTGTACAGCTGGTGAATTCAAAGTGCTTGCAAAGACCTGGCCCTCCAGGCATGTTTTCCTCCTCTCCCAGTGAAGATTTCAGACAGGCAACCTCTTACTTCCAACTCTCGTCTCCATGGTCCCACCACTGCCCACCTAGAGAAAGGGCAATTGAGAGGTACCAACAGGGACCACTCGTGGATTAAACCTCTGAGATGGAGTCAAGTAGAGATGGGAAAGGAAGGAAGAGGGAGAAGTTTGTTTACAGCAGTTGGATCAGGACTGAATTTCATTGAAAAGAGCAGGGACAGGAGACACTAAGCTGAGGCTATGTTTGCTGGTTACTTTTATATCCCATAGGCCCTTATGGTCTCTTACTGCTGTGTTCATAAGTATTTCCAGAGAACCAGTGATAACCAAACTGCAAGTGAAAGCGCCAGCTTAATTTATGCTCCCTTCACTCTCTGTACCTTCACTGTCAGATGAGTGCAAAGCAACATATGCATAAATGAGAACTAGATCCTTCAAACTTAAGTGCTAATTTTGCCACAAGTAACATCTTTTGACTTTGTTGCTCTGCATCTTCTAATTAGCAATTTTTTTTGTATTTTGTATGATTAGGAGTAAAAGTTATAACAGATAAACCTACAATTTTTGTGTTGTGGTAGTTACATACATAAAAAAAGACTGAGTGAATAGAGTTATGCTGTGATAAAAATGTCCTCTTTCTGTTCCCACAGAGCACTGGTTTACCATGTTTCACTTCATCATACTAAAATAATAGTCTCTGTTGGAAAGGGATTATAGCCATTCATCTATGCACACCCTAAAACTCACTACAGCTTGTGTCAGAGGATGTGTTTAAGCAGACCCTGAGTGATTTAGCTTCATTACTAAATGAAATTATTTTCACAAGCGAGGGGCTCAGTATCATCTCATTATTCTCAAGACAATTCTTTAAAAAGAATGATACTGTTTATATTGAGTTCTCATTTCTGTAAGAAACTAATTTTAGGTACTGTTTGATAAGATAAATACACAACAGATAGATTAAGTAGATAAAAAGATTACTTGTGGAGCGAAGGCTGCAGGAGTAGCTAATTTGGAATGCCTGAGTTATGACATTTTTTCTCCTTTTTTAAGGAATTGTATTGTGTTTCCATAATTTATTCATATAAGCCATATTACTGCAAAAAAACCCCAAAGTAGTAGACTTTTACTTACACATAAGGACTTTGCTGTTGCATTAAAGCCTGGATTTTGAATTAGGGATATCTTCCCCAAGGTATTTGCAGAACAATGAATTCAAAGTCATGTAATGGATTTCATTTTGTTTGTCCCTATGGTACTGTCAACACTGAGGCAGGGTCAGATTTGGAGAATGAAGAATAGCTTGCTTATGATTTATATATTTATATAGCAAGAAAAATTCTGCTAAAGCTGCATAATGTGTTCTGTCCTATGGGAAATATTAGCATTGCTTGGTTTAAGAATAAGATGATTGGTATAGTTTTTAATCTTCATAACACTTTTCAGTCAAACTGTTCAAGTATTTGTTGCTCTTAGGTCAAATCAATGAAGCCCTTACATTATTGCCACATTTCTGGCATTTTTCAGAGTAAGGGACACTTTTATTTCCTTTTTTCCTTTTATCACTCCAGACACAATGTCAGCATTAAACAAATAATGGAAATATTTTATATATGGGCAAACTGTGTGTTAAGATCTGTCTTATAATAATCAATGTACCATGTAGGCTATCAGACCACCCTTCTCCTTCTATATAGCAAGATAATCAGAATAAAACTGAATTATAGCAATGGAAGAAATGTCAAGAAGCCATCCAACCATAGCCAGATATGTGTCTGTCACAGGAGGGAGGATGCCTACATTTCAGCAGAGTAACAAATACCTCTGGCATCACCTGCTGTTTGCAGAGCCTTTGGTGAGGGGAAGGCATAGAATTCAAAATTTCATCACAGCAAATCAACCTGGTAAGTTCTGACATTACCATGGATGCACATGAAAAACAACTGATCACAACGTATTTTATCTTGAGCTTTAACCAGAATGAAGATCACTTCCATATTTCCTCCTCAGCCTCCTCTCCTTGATGCTAGGCAACTCCTGTTCCTCCACTTCCAAGGTGGAAGCCAGAACCAGGCCAGCACACCAGCTGAGGCCTCATCCATACCCAGTAAAATAAAATAACTGTCAATGTGTCCTTACACAACACTGATGTTAATACAGCCCACAGTGGCAATTTCCTTTTTCTGCAACTGCATTATCCACCCATTCACACTCCTGTGTGAGCAATCTCAGCCACCAGATGCTTTTCTGCAGTGCTACAGCTTAATTATTCCCTGCTTGTACTCATGCATTTCATTTTCTCTCCTTTGTCTGTGCTGAATTTCATCTTAATGATTTTACATTGATTTTTAATCTTAACGTCCAAAGTGCTTGCCACCTCACTCAGCCTTGAGTTTTTCCACAAACTTTACAAAACTACTTCCCAGTCATCATTCAAATAATTAATGAAGTAGTCCCAAATAGTGACACAGCTCAGGGAACACACTTGCAGGATTTCTTTTACCCTCTCAGTTTAAACAGTGCCATTTTCACTAACTGTGTACATCGTGCACATGTTCTTTAGATTCCTATAGGACTATCTTTCCCTAATCTTACACTTCCCTAATAATTAATATTATATTTCCAAGCTGCTATTGAGAATGTCCCATGGAGCCAGAATAAAAATCAAGATGCAATACAAATATTTATATCTATTTCATGAAAGAAGGGAAGAAGATTGATTTGATTAGCTCTTGATGTACATACATTGGCTACCTCTTCTAATCTCTTAATCCTCTCAATCACTGTACTTGAGTTGCTTAACTCTTCCCTGGATCCCAGAGTTTTTCTGAGCTTTGAAATAAGGTTGCCTGGTGACAGCATGAAGTCATTGTTGGCTCTTTCCTTCTCTAAGTGTATGTTTACCTCTCTCCAGTCCCATGGATCCTTGCCTATCCTCTTACAGACCTTCAAGTAAATGAAGGGCTGATGAAGAAGCAAACACTGCACAGGTTTACCTTCTGGATCACCTCCTGTAAGCAGACTCTACACCTCACCAGCACCCAAGGCTGGGTGGGACAAGACCTGCTGCAGGAGTCCTTGCTGCACAGGCTGGACCAAGTGCAGTGGTAGTGAGTCCTTTGTGCTCCAGCATGTCAGCCCACATGTCACACTGTGAGAGCTTCAAAGGCAGCTTTGGCTTGTTCGGAGAGATGCCAGGGTACACTGAATGGCAGGCAGGGACAGCAAGTCTCCACTGTTCCCACTTCCTCTTGTTATTACTGATTTTAGACAGGCAAAATGTAGACACAAGACCTATGTTGTGCCACTTGAAACTACACCCTGTAAAATAAAACACTTGAAGAAGTTTCTACTTACATCAGAGGCTCCCATGATTTAGGCTTAATGAAGATAGCGATGGGATAGAGTTGTGCAACTTGTAGTCGTTTGATGGCATTTCCTGACACATCGAGTATACAGTGCTTGCCCTGTTGGAAACAGATGAAGATGTGTTTAGTTTTGCAGAGTTTGCAGTGAAATTCTGTGCTGCAGTGCCCTGGAATGAGGCCACTACTGGCACACTGGGGAAGGGGTACTCCAGGGCTCCTCTGCATTCTTTCCTTTGCTTTGGTGCTAATATAGAATCTTCACTGGAGATACGACAACAAAGTTGGTTATTATTTTTATTATTATTATTATTATTTATTATTTTTACTGGGATGAACTTTGTGTGTGTGGATTTTCTTCAGCTATGAGGAAAATCAGTTAATATAAATAACAGGATGTCTGTATTCATACTAGTCAAACCAGTTCTTGTTTGTGTCACTTGAGGCAAATAATTTAATCTCTCTGTACTTTGTTTTTTCACCTCTGTGAAAAAAATTATTTACCTATCTTACAGAGGGAAGAGGGAAGACTATTTTGGGGTGTACCTGAGCTACTGTGTTACATCCCTGAATGCATGGCACTGCATCCAGGTACAGAAAATACCAAGGATGATCTCAGAGGTCTTTTCCAACCTTAATGATTCTATGATTCTCTGCTGTCATTCAAAGTTGGAGACTCCACTTGTGGAGACATTATAAAGCCTATAAAAATGAGGATGCCATTCTGCAGATATTTGACACTTTTGGCAGGAGACTCATGTCTGAGATACAGTGTAGAAACAAACCAGATCATGGTGCATAGTTAATAAAACTAGCATCAACCCACCCTTTCTGCCACGAATCTCACAGACTGGACACTAGTTCCATATAAATTATCATTGTACTGTCCAGCTTCTATAAACTTGTGCTCTTGGATATCTTTTTCCATTTGTTCTCTTGAAATGACAAAATGATAATCTCTCCCATCCACTTCATAGTCACGCTTTGGCCGTGTGGTATCTGCATGAAACAAAAGACAAAACATCAAACAGTCTGTAAAAAACATTTAATGCAACAAATGCTGCAATTCAAGTTTGCTCAGTGGACAGAGCTGGGTCTGCTGTAAGTGTAGGTGCTCTACATTTGGGAGCAGCTCTTTGGCTGCTACATGATTTCAGTGGAGTTATGACCACAAAGCTGTCTTTTTAAAGTAATACCTTCTGATGTTTACCTCCAATCAATACTGACAGGCTAACATACAATTAGGATTTACCAGAATTCCACTTTTTTTCAGCAGGATCACACACAAACCCCAAATAGGGAATGTATTCCAGACTGTAAATCCAATCCTATTAGAGTTAAAAAAAAAATCACAATCTCATATATTTAATTTAGCCTTAATTATAAAGCTGATTCTGATCTTATCTCTAGCAGTTTTAAGCTGAAGCAGAGACAACAGTTTACAATAAAGACAGACTGCAATCAGGATCTGAAATAAACACTCAGCAAACTTTAATGATCTAAGATATTAACACTCTGCTTAATTAAGGGTCCAATATTGCTTTCAGATTAGACAGTCTGCATCTCACACAAATCACAGATTACTCTGTATTTTTATTGATGGATGCTGTGCAATTAAGTTGAAACATTTTACATTCCACTAGTATTTCAAACTTTTCTCTTATTTAAGAAAGCACAGATTAATTGATCAGTAAATTGAGTTAGTGGCTAGAAGATTCCTTCTTTAAAAAAAACAAACAACAAACTACAGCTTTTGAGACAATTCTTGTTTTGTTTGTTCCTTCCCCCCTTTTTGCCCAATGTAAAATGGCTTTTGAGGTACTCAGTTACCTGTAGTTCATGGATGCTGCATTCATAGCAATTCATTTAACGTGTGGCACCAAGAGATGCAGCTCACTCAGCTGCAGAACAAGGAGTAAAATCATACTTACGTGGCACACACGACCCAAACTTATCAGGGAATTCAGATATCAAATCATCGTTGATCCGATCTTTCATAGGACCCAGAATAATAACCGGCCTGGTATAATTAACTGAACAACAAAAAGAAAGGCACATTTGGATAATCTTACTGGCAATAACAAGAAATCTTCCCCAAAATGCACTAACCAGAGTTGTTGTTGCCTTTATGTATGAAGTGAAAACTTAGGTGTACATTTTATTGATAAATAATTTATTTATTGACATGGATAAGAAAAAAAGAATGAGTACTACTCCTTTTGCAGAGCTCTGTGATAGTGCATGCACATGTAGTTAAACAACTATGTGGAGTTGTATATATCTGCTGTTTCTCAACAAGGTCACTCCTAATGCTTACAGAGGGACTGTCTCATGAGGTATGAAAAGGATACTGTGGGATTTTTTTCTCCTCTGTTATATAAGTGCATCCCCCATTAAATCAGGTACATGTGCTCCCATTTTCAATTGCCTTCCTGTAAGTTCCTCTACTCTGGTTAGAGGCACATATTACTTGAGAAGGAAAATAATAAAAGCTTCCCATGTAACAAAATTGCAGTAAATCTGGAAAATCTGCATCAATTTTCTACACTGATTAACATATATTTTAGTAAAGGCCATGAGAGCATACTGGGTAGAGTTCTGAGAATGTTAGGAAGTGGGGGCTAGTAAGGGAGACCCTTGTATCTTTTTTTCTGTATGCAATGGACTGGACTGAGTGTCCAAAAAAACCCCCAATGGAGCCACAGAGAATCTGGGGCTGGTACTGCTCTGCTGCCCCCCAAATTGTGCAATGAGAAATATAAGGAACAGTGACAGAAAAGCAGATGAAACTTACTTTCCTGTCTGCTGACAGGTTCATAAGAAAAGATGCAGTCTTCTTGGCCTCCTGATGAGAGAAGAAAGAGAAGAGATTGAAGGTGACAAGGTACATGTCAAGTGCTAAAGCTTGAAAAGATGCTTCACATACAGACAGCTTAGGTTCAACACTTCTCTCTGGTAATCCTCTCACCTGAACCATTCCAAAGACTCTAATAATTTTAAAGTGTGGAGACATTTTTTTTCCCTTCCCCTCCCTCCCCTGCCACATGTTTCAATTCTCTTTGCTGAAATTGAGCTTTTTCAGTGATGGACATTACGGCTTCATTTATTGATTTGGTAGCAAGGCTGTTTACCAGGATAGTGTAGAAATTTAAGATGCAATTCTTTTATTTGCTTGACTGTTAATGCCCTAACATGCTGCTGCAGGGCTAAGCCACAGGCTACCCAAAATAAGTAATTCTTATCCTCCCTCAGAATATATATGTTTTGGTTGATCATCCTTCTATGCATAACCTCCATAGTCTGGTTTATTCACAGCCTGACATCTAGATATGAGCTGTTTTCTGACCTTATCCTTTCCCTCAGCACAAACCTCACAGCATCATATTTTACACATTTATCCTCCCTCCACTCCTGTTGTTAAGACAGTGCCTTTGTCTTAAGCTGACTCCTGCTTCATGACTCTAATACATTGATAGCTATTTTTTGTGATATATTATCTAGACAGCAGTGAGAAATGTGTAAGAAAGTTTTCCAAGTAAAAATAATGTTGTAATTAAGGACAGTGACAGAAAAAGCAAATAAAAAATGTACTGATGTTTTAGGAGAGAGGAAGGACAGGGCCAACTCCAACCTAGCAACAGTACTGAAGCAGCAAAGGAGAAAACATCATTTTTACTAAAAGGAAGAAATTAGAGAGCTTTTGAGGACAAGGCAACATAGCATGAGGAGTGTGGATAATGTTTTCTTCTCTATTTTAGAAGTTTGATGCTGTAATCACTTGCTTAACTTTACTTTTTTTTGTAAAGTTAAAAACCTGGAATTATTGTTACACTAGGTTTCATGAATCAGGTGTATTATTTCCCTTTATGTTTCTCTGGGAATTTTGGGGGTGATATAAGACTCAGGATGTTCTGTTCCCCTGGAGATGAAGTGATTCAGTACATGCCCTCCAGCCCCCTAGAGCCAAAGCTATGCTTTTCACTAGCCTGAGAAAGTCAGTCTTGGGGTGGGTGATGAAGCCATCATGTACTAAGCATGTGGAGGGGAGCCTGTTTGTACAAATACACTCTTAAACTTGAAAATACTTATTTCAATGGCATAGAGATCTGCAGCAGGGAATTAATTTCAGCTAATTTAGAAACCTGTACTGTTGAGTGCTTAGGAGCTAGTCCTTAGGTACCCTTTAAAGTGGGTGCCTAAAAACAGGCAAGTGCTTATTCTAAGACATGAGTCATCTGACCTATTTTAGGTGTCTACTTTGGGATGACAGAAGAAGTCAGAAGGGTGTGTTTGTCTCCATTGTCCCATAATGGCATTTAAACAGCAAGGTCAGATGCAGACATCTGCATTTAAATAGTAGAATCCGATGGCAGTGACAGTTACAAGAGCAACTGAAGGAAAACAACCAGGAACTCTGACATTATTGTTTAAAAATTTATCTATGGAATAATATTTAGCTTTGGCACAGGATTTTAACCAACACAGATAAGCCAGAACATATTTTACCTTGTGTTTGGCCCAGTCTCTGGCAGACACATCCACGTGCTAAAGCTGTCATTCGTTACTTCCATGTTATCAGTAGGGTATGGGCTATGGAGACAAACCAACCTGCCAATTCACACAAGTCTTGTCAAACTGTGGCCAGACTGAAGGCAAGGAAAAAACTCCAGCCCACTGAAATTGTGCTAAAGCTTAGGCCATTGGAAAGGGCTGCAGCAAGTGAGGGGAAACTTTGAGGTTGACTCCAATATTCAGAGACTTGAAGATAGATAGATACCTTCCTGAGGGAAGGCTCTAAAGAGCTCAGACTCACCATGGAGTGAGAGCATGGGGGAAAGCTGCACCATTTCTATTACTTCATTTGCTGGAAAAAAAGGCTCAGTGGTACTTAGGAAGACCGTTAACAATTATTTATGATTTTAGAAAAATTGAAGAGAATTTTTGGGTTCATTAAAATTTCTGGACTAATGGTGCTAGTTACCATCCATACACATGTGAAATACATGCAGATGAGACAAACTAATTTTAGTTTTGATTTCTTGTCTGAATTTTGGTGCTTATCTGGATCTAAAATCAAAGAAGGCTTATTTTTCTGTCATAATCCATTTAGATTTTGGGCTAATGTATAGATTACATGAGTTTTACTTGCAAGATCTTGGAGAAATCAGTTTCTCATTTGGTTTCATCTGCACAGGCTGCACTGGCAGTCAATATCCTAGGTTCTATTTGGCTCAAAATCCCTTTCCTGGATCTCTATTTATGTAAGTAAAGCAATATGTTGATAGCTATGAAAGGCTGGAAATCCTATACATAAAAAGATCATCAGTAGTCTCAATCTTATGATTGAAAAGTGGCCTGTCAGCACTATATGTTTAAGATCAATATAGCCTGTGAGAGCATAAAATGAGACTTCCACACTTCTGTCAATTTGAGTGTGCCTGAATAATGCAGTAATCCTTGGGGAGTGTAAGAGCCAATATAAGTGCCCTAATTAATCAGTGGCCTAACATTACTATCAGGACCCCTTTAACCTTGTTCTGAGTCTTCACATCTCATTACAAGAGTGACTTGCTGACAGAGGGTAAAAATGTTTGTTTCTAACATTTTTCCTTATATTTAACTTCTAGTCATGTATTGCCTCTCTAGGTAATTGGTGCAATCACAACCAGTTATGCAATTAGACTAATAAGGTTTGATAATGTGTGTGTAATTTTGATGACAGCTGTAAAAACCTTTCCTGAACTGTGTAAGAGCCTTATAACACATATGCAGTAGAGAGACTTGAAATTCATGGCCATTATGAAAATCATGTCTCACAAAATAAAAACTGATGAGTCCATGGTAAAAAGTATGGTTTTACAACTTTGGTTTGAAAAAGAAATCAGAGCATTTTAAGTTACAGAGCTCAAAATAAATTTTCAATCATGGTTTAATTAGCTGGTTCAAGGATAAGTCAAATGTGGCTGTATGTATCCTTATCACAAAGAGAACAACTTTCTGCTAGAGCAGGACTTTAGATACCACTTTGCAGACTTGGTTGTACTGCTGAGAACAGGTGCAAATCAACTGTCATAGTTATAGCCTTTGTGCTAGCATGGCCAGTGTGATGCAGCAACTGCGTGGCAGCTCAGCCCCTTTTAGATCAGGCCAACACTTGTTGTTAAAACACTTTTGAATTTTTTTATGAAGGGCCAGATTCTGCTGTCAAACATGTTTGTGGCTTCCGCTGAAGTTCCTGGAACTGAAAGTTATCTAATGAGATAATGAAAATCCTGTTGTTGTCTCCAGCTCTTTTGCTCATTACAAACCCAGTGTTGAGAGCTCCAGCAGGTTTACTATCTGCAACAGCCTTGTTGCTGAGGAGTGGTCTAAGAATTTTCTCTTGAGATCACATAGAAGGACTTTCAGTTACTATTTTGACATAAAAGGTATCTAACTTCTGTCCAGAAGTCGATTTTTTAACCCCCAAGCCCAAGACCTGAGCAATACCTCAGCCAAATACTCAAATTTCTAAGCAATATATTTTTCTAAATAAATATGAAGCATCAGAATATCTCTTAGAAAAAGCTCAGTCAATTTGTAACCACTGCTGTCCAGGGCACAGTCTGGACAGCTCTCAGAAGCCTTCAACATCACTTTGTGTAGTTGTACTCCTGCTTTGGAATGGTTCTAGGAATGATCAAGTAGTCCAGGTTTCAACACTAGCTACTTTTTCACTAAATGCTCATTATGAGAAGCAAAAGTTAGAGAAATATGTTAAAACAATTGCCAGAGACCCACTAGAAAAAAAATGCAGAACACTCACTCTGGACTCAAACTGGCTTCTTTTTGTAGGGACAAATGTTCTGCAGGAGAACACATGGCTCTTGCCAGTCAGTTCTTACCCACACACTTTTCTTTGTGCTAAACAAGAGGTGAAATGCTGACTTCAGAGAGTCATAAAATCATTTAGGTTGGAGAAGACCTTTAAGATCATCAAGTTCAACCACTAACTTAGCACTTCCAAGTCCACCACGAGACAATGTCCTTAAGTGCCACATCTACACCTCTTTTAAATACTCCAGGGATAGTGGCTCCACCGCTTCCCTGGGCAACCTGTTCCAATGCTTGACAACCCTTTTGGTGAAGAATTTTTTCCTAATATCCAATCTAAAGCTCCCCTGGCACAACTTGAGGCCATTTCCTCTTGTCCCATTGTATTTTATGTGGAACAAGGGACAGACACTCCCCTCATGTTGTTTTTTATGTGGGAGAAGAGACGGACACTCACCTCGCTACAACCTCCTGTCAGGTAGTTGTAGAGAGTGAGAAGGTCTCCCCTCAGCCTTCTTTTCCCCAGGATAAACAACCCAGTTCTCTCAGCCACTCTTCATAAGACTTCTGCTGTAGATACTTCACAGTTTCATTGCCCTTTGGCACACTTCAGCAACTCAATGTCACACTTGTAGTGAGGAGCTCAAAACTGAACACAGTATTTGAGAAGAGGCCTCACCAGTGCTGAGTACAGGGGGACAATCACTTCTCTAGTCCTGCTGTCCATACTATTACTGATACTAGCCAGGATGCTCTTGGCCTTGGCCACCTGAGCATACTGCTGGCTCATATTCAACTGGCTGTCAACCAACACCCTCAGGTCCTTTTCTGCCAACAGCTTTCCAGCCAGTCTTCCCCAATTTCCCACAATTCAGAACACAGTGAGGCAGGCAACTCCTTTCTTCCAGCTCATTTGCTGGGGAAACAGAAGAGAAAAGGGGCATTGAGACAGAGTCATAACCCAAAGAGGATCCCTTGAGCTCTGCCGCAGTTATCTATTTGCTCCCCACAACTTTTTCAGCTTCACTTTATTCTCTCCTCTGAGTATGCTCCATTTCAGCAGTTCACAGACTAAAGGGTATCTAAATGAGTTTGCAGCCCAACACACATTTTGTTTCAAGCTATTGAACAGCTGATCAGGATCTGGCTACCTCTCCTGCCTTACGATGAAATTTGGGAACTAGCTTTTGTGGACCTGCCCCAAATATTTGGTTGCAACTGGCCACCTCTCAAGTCTCCTGTGTGTGACATTTAATCAGGTATGGGATGTGCTCAGCCACCAACCTAGATTATCCTCTGGGCTGTTATCCAAAGGACACATTAATAATAAAGCTCTTCAGAACTGCATCTTGGCAGTTGAAGAGCACCCACTGCTTTCTCATGACTCTGGCAATTGCTTTCTAAGGAAACCTTTGAAACAAGAGAATATAAACTGATATATCATTTCTGAATTGCTTAAGATTAGCTGTTTTACTGAAACAAACCAGTATTTATTACAGAGTTCAATTGCTATGCGCTAGATCAAGACTAGTAAATGTGAAGTATGATACCAATGATTACCTGAATGTATGTGGGTGCTTAGCACAAGTGCTGAGTGACTGTGGAAAACTTGATTTGCTAAGCAAATGGCTTGAAAAAATTAAACAACTGGGTGATTTAGTAAGCAATCAGTTTTCAATTACCTTTTATGAAATTTCCAGTTATTTATTTAATGCCTTATTTTTATTTCTTTTCAACACTCTACAAAAAAAAATACTTATATTGGTTAAATTTTGGGGTATTACTAATGTTACCCAGAATGTACAATCTGTCTCTTGACAGACATGAAGTCTATAATTCCAACAGAATCAAATTGCAGTGTTGGAACGTCCATTTCTAGGGAATCAGTGACATTCAGTGGCAGTGTCTAAGGGGTGAAGGTCTATCTTGCCTTCTTTTTTAAGACTTTAATATGCATTAGGAAATCTGTACTGCCAAAACTAAGGGCTCAACAAAATTTTTGAGGCTATTTCTCAGCCCTTCATGCAGGCACGCAGAAATGCAAGTAAAAATTGTGCCCTTGTTAAAAGGATGCCTTTTGCAGATTTGACTGCAGCTGTGAAGTGATTTTATTCTTAAATGATCATCAAGAAACTGCCCTTTCCCTGTTGAAATAAACTTCTTGTCACTAAATCAAATAATCCTGACTTTCACAGGCTACTCAAAGCCAGGTTTGGTTTTATGTCCCAGAATACATCCCAAATAACAACCTTCTTCCCTTCTACTGTAGAAGTTGCCAGTTTTCTTTTATAGCTTTGTACTCCAGATTTAGTTGTAAATTTGAATTCCAAGCCATTTGCTCCAACTGTCTTTTTAACATTAACAAAAGAGTAGCAAGGAGAAAACCAAAAGAAAAGAAAAATAGAACAAGCTCTGCAAAGTAAAAGGACTCTAATGAAAGCAGTAACTTACTGGAGCTACTTTCACTATCGCTGGCATTAGAAGAAACATGTTCTGCAAGAACAGTACAGCAAATTAAAGAACATAACCAAGCACCACAGAGCTGCAGAAACTTAAAAGAACTGCCACAGTCATGCAGAAGTAGTTGTGCAGAGAGAAAATAAAACCAGTGTGCTGACATCACCTGAAAACTCTTAGATCACAGGCAAAATGAAAGCTTACTCTCTTGTGGCACTTTGGAAAGAGACTGTACGTATCAGCTAGTGATACATATCATGGCAAAGCCATGTCTTTTCTTGATGAGCTAGTTAGTGACATCTCATATAACTTAATTTCAAAGTACATTATAGTCCGCTTGCATCTCACTGGAAGTCTTGACTAATTTCATGAAAACTAAGTGTCTATTAGTCTGCACTTTCATTAGCAGGCATTGGAACTATTCCTGCTAAACTTCTAACCTGTGTCCATCTTTTATTACTGTGCAGTATCCCAAAACTGGTCATCAAACGAGTGGGCAGATTAGGCTGTGGCTGACATACAACACCCACCTGCAACAGTCTCTAAGCATTCCCAGTGAAAGAAAGAGAATCATTGAATCACAGAAGCTAAGAATCCCCTGAGATGAACCCAGAGTAGACCATGAATGGATGTCAGGAAGGATGACCATGGAAACAGGGTCAAGACCACCCCTTCTCTTCAAGGTGTTATGTTTTCCTCACGTACCAATCTAATGGCTTGGGGTTCATAAAGTGGGACTGACAGAGTTACTGGAGCAGCAGATATGAGAGGGGATGATATCTGATGAAAATAATAATGGAAAACTTTGATTTTGGGCTTAGTAAGAAGCTTTAAAAAAATTAAACTTACATTTTGAAGAGACTAGATTGATTTTTGGACATTTCATATCAAGGTAACAAGGATTGTCTCATATTCTATACAGGACCCTGAAGAACTTCATTAAACAAGAACAAATATCCTTCATAGTAGGAGCTGTCATTAAAAAGCATATTTGAATTGAATATTGTTGAAATTTGGAAGGGTGGAAATGCCTAGAAGTGTGTCTCTAATTGAAAGCTAGGTGAAATATTAATAGAGAAACTAAAGCCTATGTAATATCTCTGTGCTATTTTTTCCTTAGCAATTTGCAGAATTCAATGATCTATTTTCAAATGGTTGGATGTTATGAAGATTTGTCTTTGTAGGGACACAGATATTCAGATCAGAAATAGTCTACTTCTCTTAAGGTAGAGAAGGATCTGCATTTGCTGCTAATGAGCTGCTACAACACTTAAAGTAGCAGGATGGTTAAAATTCAGGTGACAGTGACATTTGCTGTCTATCACTGACAAAACTAGGCTTGCAGGATTGTTCCTCTCCACACAAGAGATCAAGCTTTCATCTTTTTGTGAGCTACTGTATGGCTTAAAGTTAAATCATTAAAAAGGCCCTTCAACAAAGCAATCAGAAACGGAATAATCTCTAAAATTGTGTGCATGGGTGTACATTCCTGCAATTAAAAAGCACATACAAAAAAGTAGGCAATGCAGTGTTAGCATTCACACACATTTTGCTCCAATTACTTGGCACTTAAGAAAAAGGTTAAGAACTGAGGAAGCAGCAGCAAAACACATGCAAGTGGCATTTTCTTTGAATTATTTAGATTTGGATACAGAATATAACGTAGCTATTTGTATAGACTCCAACATTACACTGAACACACTTTTTTCTGGTCTAACTTGCGAGGAAACAAAATTGTTTCTGAACAATTATCAGACATGTTACACATTCTGCAATGCCAAGTCTTGAGACAGGATTGCTGCGTCAGAAAAAGAAATTGATTATGGTTGCATGACAGTGAATAGGTTGCTAATGGTAAAATGGGTCCAAAATTAGCTTTGGAGAAGGTATGGTCTTCTCTAGCCTGCAAATGGCTTCTTCCATTAATAACAAATACTAATCTAAAATCCAGCAAAGTAACAAAGGCTCCCATGCAAAAAGCTGAAAATGCAGAAGCAACAGCATAAAATGATTTTCAATAGATCTCCTCAGGATGTGATCAAGTGAAAATGTTTAACTTTCCCTTGAGATGCAGAGGGAAGAATTGTTGCTGAAAAGAACAGTCTGGGCAGCAAAACAAGTTCTAGGTATGCTACTCTACAGAACTGCCATGATGGGAACAATAACATACTGTCAGAAACAAAAGGTGTTATTACAAAAGAAGTGGAAGTGTCTGCTTGATACACTGTATGTTATTTAATATTGTCATGCAGAACAAAACAATTGAAACATTTTTAATGCATTCACAGCTGGGTAACAAATAAGACTCTCTCTTGTGCATGCTAGGAGTGGAGGGTCCTCAGAGAAGGAACAGAAGCCAAAACAAAACAAAACAAAAAAAGATTTACAGTGACCATTCCTGGGAACTTACTCAGAGTCTTTGTTCCATAACCGTCGTCACCTAATCCGGGGATGTCCTGCACGGAAGTCCCCAGAGAGAGCAATGAGAAAGGAAGAACAGCCGCAGAAGAGGAAGGAAGAAGTCAGTGGAGTTGAAATGGATACTACCATGACTGACCATGTTGATTGAGCAATCTGGATCCCTGCTTTTTCTTTCTGAAACAATTTTAGACCCATATTCTATGGGAATGCCACCATTGAAAGAGGCAGTGACCATGATACATAGCTTTTGGAGTCATGAGGAAGAAGGAATGGCCAGATAAATAAAGTTCCAGAAACATTCCTCACTGGATAAATTTAGGGGGGAAATATTAAGAAAAAAAGTGAATATTTAGACTTGGAACTAGCATATATTTTTAATAATGCTGGTTCTCTATACAATTGGACAAAACAGTAAATGCCCAGGGAGGTACATTTTCTGATTTATTCTTTAAGCTGTTAGCATGGTTGCTTCATGTAGTTGTTAATTACATGGCAATCAATTTGGAGAATGTCAGAGGCAAAAAAAACCCCACAAGATTAGAGCAGACCTTTTAAAGTGCAATAATTTAGTTTAGTATTGTGAAAGAAATCACATTTGCATTATTTTGAGCCAGTTGAGATCTGGGAATATTTAATCAGAGACAAGTTTGGATTTATGATAGGTGCTACAACACCTTGGAGGAGCCACATTTGCTCTTCCAAAAGTTAAGGTCACTGTTTTATTCTTCTGAAAATAATGTTTCCAGGGATGGAAGGACCAGCTGGATCCAAACTGCAGTCACACATTGGTCACAGTAGTAATACCTCTCCTGCCTGCCTACGACAGATATTTGCCTAGATGTGTGGGATACTGATATCATGCGTGTCACCCATTTTTTTGTGCTGCTGCATGTGACATCATCTCCAAGAGGTTACTTACGTTCTGGATCACTTGTTTCCTGCTCACTCTGCTCCTTGCTCTTGTAGAATGGGAATTTTCGTGAAAAGATGAAGTTCTTTTTACGCTTGTCATTGAATGACTGTGAAGGAGAAAAGGCATGGGGCAAAAACAGGGACGTCTAATTGTTGTCACACTCATGCTGACAAAACAACTAGTTTGTAAAAGTGGAGAGAACTGTAGTGACTCAAATCAGTCCAAACCAAGTGGCTGCAAAGAATCAGAGGTGGCTGTGGTGAAAACTGCAGGTTTAAGTCAAAGCCTCTGGAGACTAGATCAATTTGATTACAGAGGTCTCAGATCACTACCATCAGCTCCTTATTTGGAAACTATTGTGTTTGCCTTGTTCAGATGAAGGGCTACAGATGGCTCAGCATGCTTTGAAATCAAGCCACTCATCTTTAATCACAACAGACTGTACACAGAATTAATTAACTGGCTGAAAAAGTATAGGCTGTAAAAAGGAAAGCAGAAGCCTTTGCTTTGCTTCTAGTAGGTATATGGATTCAGCCTTATGCCAGTTAAAATTAAGTATTTTTTTCTGATTACTGCTAATGATTTCATAGTGTTTTGTTTGGCCTCTTAACAACTTCATAAGTGTGTTTTAATGCCTTTTTAAAATAACTTAAAAATCCTTTGTGTTATTTTACACATGCATATTTACTCACTAGGTTCCTCTGTATACACTCTCAGTTTTATGTAATTTAGAGATGGAATTCTGCTGATAAGCAGAATGGAGAGAAGTTGGCATTTCCAGAGGGCACCTACGTGAGCTGTAGACATTGCTTATCTGACATGATCTGTGTTGTTTGACAGACAACATCCTACACTGTTTCCTATACTGAACACATGCAATGCTCAGACATATGACTTTGCCAGTAATCACCTCCAAGAGAACAGAGAGCTTCTTAACTCATTTAAAAGACCAATCTTGTGTTTGTCATTGCTCAGATGAAATATAACTAGTATTTGCCTTCATTTCTGAAAAGGGATATATTTAGAATTTAAGAAAGTAATTTAATTTCTTTCATTTTTCAAGCACAGCATATAATGTGGTTTAGAATGTGTTCTTCTGAAAGATGTGAACTTAAGAACTGAAAATCTCTATTAAAAGAATTGTCTACTTGTGTCACGAAAGTTTCATGCCACTTTTACATTTCAAGCATATTTGAAGTTCAGTAACTGAAAACAAAGAAAAAAAAGCACATGTAGAGTAAATGATCCATGAAAATCTCTCAGAGTATGTAAACACTCAATGTGAAATTAATTTGGAGGTCATGCACAAACAATTCAGACAGCATGCAATTTCAAAACAAAGCAAATATGAAAGAAAGCCAGAGGAAAAAAAAAATGCGGGTGAAGGATTAAAGTAATCTGTGGATGGAAAGAGGACTGACATGCACATTACATCACTTTAATGACCTAAAGAATATAATTTAACTAAAATGTGTTTTCTGTGATTGTTTCTTTCATTTTTCCAAAGAAAGGAATGTAGCATGTTAACATTTCCTGGTGTGAAAATGTTGTTTGTCACGATTCATCTGATTTTGACATAGTAATACGATAGGCATTACACTATAAAAGGGAAAAAATATATATACACAATAGCACCTCAAAAAAACCAAGAGAGTTTTAAAATGATAATCACTTCATTACCAAATGCCATTTCATTTTGAAATTAGAGAGGATGTTATCAAATTGATAAATAAATATGCTGTGTTTCACAGAGATTATATGATAAATAACACTTCAGGATTCTTTTTCAACTTTTTCCCAACAGTCTAGAGCAAAATATTAAAAAATTCCATTTTCCCCAGAAAAACATATATTAAGCTTATGCATGATCTAACAGTATATTCCAAAGCAGAGAAATATACTATAGTGTTATATAAACTCTTTCTGCTTTTGCTATTTCAAGTGCTGGGTTGCCTTTTAAATCAGATACCATTCAGCTTCAATTTGGACAAACAAAATATGGCAATTCATAGCAGGTGACTAGTATGTTTAGCTGTGCCACTGCATTTACACCTGGAAAAAGCCTTGTTCCTAAAATAAAACTACTTCTAGTGTATTACTATCCATAAGCAAATACGTTTGTGCTTGTGTTAATATTTCTATAGATTAATCAATGTATATATTCATGTTAATGACCATGTATACTAACAGAGTGTAGCCAGAAGGTTTATATTCAAAATAACAAAGAAACTGTAAATGATTATAAAACAACAAAATGGGCCTGATCCTGTAAACCAATGGAAACAATTAATCCTTGATATTAACTGAATGGGCTTACCAAATATTTATTTTCTTGTACATTAAGTGCATGTTGCTTCACAAGAAACCAAAGACAGGAGCCTTGATTTTGGTTTTGTATCCAATATAGACATGATTAAACTCAGGCTGATGTTCTCCACCTTAAGGATATGAAATCCTGCAGACACCCAGCAAAATGCTTCTTACAGATAACACAATATATATCTCTAATGTAGAGAGATAAGGGGGTTGGCAAAAGAGGAGGGGGAGACTCATACAGAATAAAACCATGTTTTTATTGGACACACTGTATTAAATCCAGATTTTGTTCTATTGATAGAGCAATAGAAACCAACACTGAATACTTATTTTCTTTTTTAAGAAAGGATCATGCATGTGAGGAAGAGTGATAAGGTTAAACTGCAAAATTCAGATGTGTACTTTTGAGAGATTTTATTTCTATAAAATGGAAACTTTGAGACCTGTCAAATATTCTGGTGCTGGTTTCTACATGGGCTCCCTATGTTGCTGGAGAGCTGTGAAATAGCTGCAGGATAAATGAGGTATTTGCCTACATCTCAACCCAATGCAAAAGTTGAAAGCAACTGTAATTGAAATTGGGATATCAAGCTTAGGCTTGGTTCAACAATATTTGTGCAGGCAGAGTTTCTGAAAATGGATTCCTCTATAAGTCACAATTTCTTTGCCATGAATATCATAAAATCCTGTAATGGCAAATAACTTTGGCATTTCAGTTGCAGTGAAAAAACTATGCAATACATTACTTTTATACCTCACTGCTGTCAGTTCACACAGACTACCACTAACCTAGGGACTGGCATTAGTAGGTATTTTATATAGACAGTATCTAAGACTAAAAAGCAAATGAAATTTTCAAGTACTGTCTGACAATAGAACAATGAGATCATTCTTCACAACATTGGAACTGCGATTCAAAAGTAGTCTTTTCTCAGAAAAAAAGGGGAAAAAGGTTTCACCAATGTCCTGGCTTGAATTCTTGTTTGATACTACTTAGGCATACACTGTATTTTGGATAAGCTGGAAAAAGCACTCTTGCTTGACCAAATATCCTCAGATGTCCCCAGTTATGTAAGTCTGGCTCAAACATACCAACCTTCCTGCTTGTGACAGACATTAAGACACTGTGTGTTTCTCATTTGTAAGCACTCCCTTTGGTACTCTTTTTTATGTCAACATCGTTTTGTATTCTTAATGCTTTTCCCCAGCTGCAGCAGTCATAGATATGTTACTCATCAGCTAACAGGATAGTGGCTCTTTAAAGGAAATTTTTGTCTAACATTGAATAAACAATCCAATTTCAAAATTTGCTTTACACTGGTAAACATCACAAAGAATAGTGGATCAGTAATTTGATAGTTGCACCATACTCCTGTAGGCAACTATATCATTGTTTACTTGGAGCTTCTTCCCAATTTTTTCCTAGTGTAGCTGATCCAGCCCCTACTGTTTAGTGCAGATGAGATAGTGATAGTGGTTGTCTTCTTTATGCTTTGTGGAAGAGCATAATATGTTGGGAAAAGATTTCTTTTGATGCTCTAAAAGCAACTGTATCTTCTAAAAGCCATTAAACTCCCAAATACATTGGGAGTAATTTATTTTGCTATTTCATTCAACCAATACTAATCTTCAGTCATGAGATGGGAACCAGTGTTTGAGGGTCACCTGAGAAAAAGCTCTTCCAGACCACTGGCTGTGAAATTCTTTTATAGACAGTGTAGATGAGTTTAATTTACCACCTATTTTTAGGTGGGTTTGAGCTAAATTTTAGCCTATTTTGTATGTTCCATGATTATCTGTATCAGTCTTGTTCTGAGACTGGCTTGGCTGTGTATATGAGTTCATTCAGTTTGCTGCTACTCATCTGTCATGGGTTTTTTGATTCTTCTCCTTTAATACTTGTTTTTGGCTTAAGTTAAATGAAAAGCCCTCACTTATACAACATTCTACAAAAATCTACAAAATCTATCAGCAACATTATGTCCCTGCAATCCTTTTCTCTATTTAACTCATACTTTTTGTATTACATATTTACTCTGTTTGAACACTGACTTTAATAAAGCTTTAGATATTCAAACACTGTTAAATCTCTACATGTTAAACCTCTCCCATCATACCAAAAAGTCACACTGATACCAGAAAAAAAAAGTTCTGGGCTGTAACAGATACTCTGTCTCATTTCTCCTTTCAAATATGATATATCACATCTCTGCTTTTACAGTGGGATATTCACTTAGCAATCCAAAATTCATGATTAATATAAAGTCTCTAAACCAAACTTTTGAAGAGAATCCTGTATTGGTATATTTGCTTTATGTGAAAAGTGGTTTTGCAGTTAGTGTGGTAACATGGTCTGGGGAATATGGCTCTAACTGCACTTTGGGAATCTTCTGCCTCATTGTTCCATCTGCAAGAGCAGGACCATAGCAGTGCCCTCCTTGCAGGCACCTTGTGAGGACTAGGTCAACACTGGTGAATACTATAACTGAGGCCATGGCAGTTTCTTATATTAAGATAATCAAGTCTACTGAGGTTAAGTGACTTTAGCAAGTCCATAAGAAAGCCAATACTATTGAGCAATTCTTGCTTTTCTGGTGTAACCACAAACTTGGCCATGGACTTAGTACACACACATAGAAAGCTCTTAATGATGACTGTGCAGACATGCAGAAGATAAACTAAGAAGTTGTTAGTGGCAACTGTAAGCCTGGTTGTATAGTCACCACACAGTATATTCCTTAAGACATGTATCTTTCATTTGCAGTCTGATCACACAGTTATATGCTGGCAAGCAACACGTGCCAAATTCCCCATGTCTTTTCTAGGAGATGCAGGGGAAGGACGTCCCTCTTCTTTAAAGTTCAACCCTAAATTTTCCTAGATACTGCAAGTATGTGTATGTGTGTGTGTGTGGAAGCCTGGGCTATAGACATTTCTTATTGAATGCTTACACCATGATCTGTTTTGATAAGAACAAACTTTGGGAGAGAAGAAGATCAGATGGAGGTAACTCTGCTTGCTTAGTTTTCCTCTGAAGCTGCAGGGAGATTTGGATCTTGAAATCCAAAATGAAAAAGTACGAGCCTGATTAAAAACTCTGTTCTGTGTAGCTTCTACAGACAAGGGTAGTGTTGTTTAGCATTCATAAATATGAAATTGTACTAATCTTTAAGACTGACTTAATGCAACTTGTCAGCCAGCAAACTCAATTGTAATTCCTAACAAAACAACAGCTTAAACCAAAACAAACTACCAGGGGAACAGAAAGACTAATATACTTGCCAGAAAGCAATTAAAAAGAAGTATTTCCATATCTGCCAAGGTATATTTAACTTGGTGTGAGGTACGAAGGGAGTACTCCTCTGTGCTAACTCACATTGCATCATTGTCAGCAGGACTGAAACACCAACCTAGAAACCTGGGGTACATTACAGCCAAGGGCATTTACAGATATTTCAAGGTTGTACACAAAGAGGGTGGGAAAGATTTGTTCAAGTAGCAGCACTGAAATTAATAATGTGAAAATAAGAAAGGGCAAAGCTCCTTGACAGTGAAATCAATTTGGATGGAGAATAATCTGCCCCGAGGGAAGTGGAAAAGCCTAGATCATTTTTCACATTTAAAACAACTCTGCTAATCTTAAGTACTTTGGGGAATAACACTGCAGTGTTGGGAGAAAAGGGGGTGATGAAGAGAAAAGAGCTACACGATAAGCCTCTCCAACATCTAATGTCTGTGTTTCTGTGGTGAGATGCTCACAGATCCAGCATAACTCAGTTGTGCTGGAGTTTAGCTCGGGCTTTGACATAGCTGGGCTTACTACAGTCACATGGGCAGCGTGAAGGTCTGTGACCCAGGCTGGCAGTTCCTGTGTCCCTATAACCTCCTAAACATGGACTGTAACTAAGTCGATGATAACCCAATCACTTTAGTTTGTGTGAGCCAGAAATAGAAATGTGAAATATAGAGACTGCAACAGTCACCAAGAGAAGAGTATTAAGGCTTAACTCCACTATTTTGGAGCTTTGTGTTAAATCTCACTAGAAGAAAACATTGCTCTCTTTCTAGTTCTTTGACAACATCTATTGCCAATACTATACAGTTTTCTTTTCAGCCACCTTTTTTTAGGAAAAAAGCCAAGTAACTGTGACTTACCTATACATACATGCAAATTTCCTGCCATTTAATTCAGGGCATTAGACAAGAAGTTATAAAAATAGCACACACATGAAGTTAAACTCAGCACAAATTTCGGCTGGAACAGCTTAGAAGAAAAGCAATTAACTCAGTTGCAAACTTTGGTATTCTACCTGTGCTAGGAATTTTTCACCATGCTATATTTAATCTGTGATCAATTTAAATATTACACTTCATATCTTTATGTCAGTGTGTCTCTTAAACATTTCTCTTACCTAAGCAGGGGTGGCACATGCCTGTGGGACAGAAAACACTGATACTATAGTGCCTAACATTATGGCCACCTAAGAAACAATATTATCTTATAAATAAACTCCACACAATTATCAGGCTGAAGAAACTGGATAATCCATAGAATATATGTATTTAAACTGCTCATTAACTGAAGAAATGACTCTATCAATATTTTCTTTGACTGACAAGCTGCCAATAGGCAGAAATATTTTTCACTATCTGGATCAAGTTGAACCCCAAAGCCTTTATTTCTCACATTTGCTACTCTATTCCACTAGGCTTACAAGTTGCAAATATTTAGATTTGGTGATTCTTAATAAAATTCAAAAAAGCTTTTCCTTTATTTTTTAACTGGAAAATAAGATTTTTTTACCTTTTTTTTTTTTTTTAATTTGAAAGAAAACCCTCTACTGGATTTTTAAAAGAAATCTAGAAAACATATTTCTTCAGCTGAGTAAAAGCCTCAAATTTGACCTGACAGTATTACTCACAATTTCTAGACGACTTTCACCTCTTTAAAAAAACACAGGTTCCTTCAGGCATGCCAGTTCCCTGCCACAGTCAACACTGCTACCATGACACAAATTAAAAGTGAAGACTCACTTGTTTTCCTTTACTTTTGACTGTGACCTGGGCCCAACAGGCATTATTATTAAATTATCATGTCTTTGTGGAGTGCTTCAAGATATCCTGGAGCAATAAGACACTGTATAGTAAAATTTCCTGGCTATGTGCTCTTTTATCCTCTGAATTTCATTTGATTACTTCAGCACGAGTGAACTAGATGCTGATGACAGCAATATTCCCAATGTACCTTGAAGAAACACTGGGTGAAATGTGCCCAACTCCAGGGTGACACTCAGGCCAGCCCAATAACAGGGACTTAGGTCAAAACAGATGTGCAGCCAGTGTCCACTGCTTGGCACCAGCTCTAGCCATCATGAAACATGAAGATAGGACTGTGGAGGATGTGAAAATGCATGAAGGAGCAAGGGCAGCTGGGTAAATGAGACCCAGCTTTTCAGCCAGCATGGAAAGGGGAATTCTTCTCCGAGATACAGGTTCCACTGATAGGAATGATGCTGAGATCTGATTCTCACATGATACCCAATGCTAACACCACTTCCAAGGTCTTGTAGCCTTTGCCAGAACTTAAATTCAATAAAGAGGAAAAACTGAAGCAAGATAGCAACAAAGTCAGATGGAGAAGAGCAATTTATTCTTCCTCCCTGAGCTGGGCAGTTTCACCCCAAAGTTCTTGAGAGTATCTTCAGACCTACTAATTGTCCTGTACCAACAAAAAGTCCTTAGGCAGAAGATACCACTGCTCAGCAACTTGCCTTTAATAATTTCCACCAGATTTTTTCTGACTTCTTATAAAGAACTACCTTTGAGAATGGGTTGGTGAGGAAGTCTTGCCACAAGATTTCACATTACTTTTTCATCCCTGTCATTAATTTCCATTTTATCACAGAGGAAGCATTCTTGAACGATAGCTAAAGAGGAACTGCTAAATTCCAATATTGCAGAAACAATGGTTTTGTAAAAGATTTTATGTCAATTATTAATGAAGATGTAAAACCAGAAATTTTATGACATGAATGATTCCCAAAGCTTATTTTAAGCTGCACACATGAAAAATGGTTTGTATTCTCTGGTTACACCAAAGCATATTTCAATCATTCTGAGACAGGAGAGTGTGCAGTAAAATACTGATTCACAGCTCTTCCTAATAGATGACATGCAGAAGGATTTTTCTAGAAAAAGCTGAGATCTGAGTAGAAGGAAGGGGTTTCTTGTCTGTGATTTTTCCACCTGTAGCTATAGAACTGAAGAAGTTCTTGAGCCTGCACTATCTCCACAACATATACAACAGCATAATTTGTATTGACGCCATAGGAGCTATATGCTAGGCTGAGAAGAGGTCTTACCCATACACATTTCTAGATAGCTTTGCCTAACCAAACTTAACCTAACTGAAACTAACCTATCCAACCACTTATACTTTCCTCTTGGCAAAGTGGTGGAAGAGTATATTCAGAATACCTGTTAAAAGTTCCTAGTATATTCATTACAACTACTAGTGCAAAGATTAGTTCAAAAGAAGTCGCTGAGACGTCTGCTTTAAAACTGCATAGTTTGAATAAGGGCCCTGTGCTTCTTCAAGTTTAGATGATCATGTCCAATCAAGATAAAGTGGATAAAGACTGCAAAGCCTTGTCACATCTTAGCCTTGTGAAGCACTGAAGAGCCATAACCTTGTCCCACCACGTCTTGAAATGGCTGCTATGTTTTTCAGAAGGTGTACCCAGTTAAGGCTCACAGAGATGGGATTCACTGCACCTAGTTTTAAACATTTAACCTGAAGCTGCCTGGGGCACAGGTAGTGACCCCAGGCTCCCTTTACAGTCAGTGCATGCTTCATCACAACAGGACAATAGAATTAGGTTAGTGCCCTTGACCATGAAGAAAGGAAGAGCTGTTCACTTTGTATCACCTTTTTCTCTGCACTGATACACCTAGATCTAGGACAAATACTGTACCTGAGACTAGGGCAGTGTGACTACAGGTTCTGCTTGGTGAAGATGAAGTCAAATAACCCAGCCTCCATATACATTGATAAAAAGAAATAACAACAGGCTTAAACTGAAGCAACTTTAGCCATTTTCAGTGATGAGGAGAGTGAGCCACTGGAGTGGGCTGTTTGGGAAGAATAAGAAAGATCTTGTAGCAGGCCTTTCAGTAGAGATTAGACAAATGTGCAAGACAGGAGGAAGGTACAGAAGATACCATCAGGGCAGGGGCTGAACTCAGAGACCACTTGGGGTTCCTTAAAGACCATTTTTTCTCTACAAATCATAGAATCATAGAATTGTCAGGGTTGGAAAGGACCTTCTACTAACCTCTCTGGACAACATCTGCCAGTGTCTCACCACCATGCTGAAGAACTTCTTCCTAACATCCAACCTAAATCTCCCCTCCTCAAGCTTGCGTCCATTCCCCCTAGTCCTATTGCTGTCTGACATGCTAACAAGTCCTTCCCCAGCTCTCTTGTAGCCCCAGCAGATACTGGAAGGCCACAAGAAGGTCCCCTGGGAGCCTTCTCTTCTCCAGACTGAATAATGCCAACTCTCTCAGCCTGTGCTCATAGGAGAGGTGCTCCAGCCCTCTGATCATCCTTGTAGCCACAATTTTTTACAGCATAAATTGTTTGGAAAGAGGTGGATTGGAAGAGCTGGCAAAAATGTGTCCTGTGTATCAAGTCCTTACAGTAACTGAATTTTGAGATTTTGGGGACAGGTGCATTGAATATGCACAGAGTTTTATTTACACCACAATAGAGAATTTGCTACCTCAGTCAAGTTTAGGTTTTTTATTTCATGCCTCAGTGTAGTGTTGCTAAAATGACAATAAAGCAAGAGGATGACCTTACATTACAGGCAGGACTGTGAGATCTGTAAACAGAATGCATTCATAAGGAATATTATTAAATGCTATCAAGCTTCTGACTGTCATAATAAATGCATTCAGAGGCATTTGAAAGGGCAGGCTGAGTGCAATGTAGATGATGTGACTGGAATATGGAAAGAGCTGTGGATGACAAGCTAAGTGAATACAAAAAGGCCCTAATGGATAGTGATGGAGCAATATGGTGTGGGTCACAGCCCAGGATCCGCACTGCTGTTGAGCAGCAGAGCTGTTGGGAGAGCTTTTGGAGGGATGGGGCAGTCCCTTTTCTTGGCAGACATCTCATCTCTGTTTGGCATCCTTCACTAGGGGGGCAACTACCAGGGCAAGCATCCATCTGGCAATGCTTCCTGGGAATCATGGACTGAACACCCACCACACGACCTGACACACACAGATTAAAACCTGAGAGATGTGAAAATCATGACATTTCCTTCACTGGGAACTGAAATTGGGTGTTTGTCCATAAGAAAGTGTCCTGGAGCCATGGGCATACCGTATAAAAAACCCTATTCTCTGTATAAAATTAAGTTTTATCTAAACATTATTCTACAAGATTGTCTAGCAGTTCTCTAGGAACAGGCAATATTCATGAATATTACTAAAAAGATGAGATACTGATAAATGTCTTTCCAAGGGCTACAGTTTCCACTATACAAATGTTTTCAAGAGACAGTCAAGAAAGAGAATATGATCTGACAGGGAGAAAAGCAAAAGAGATGCTATTTTTGTCTCCTGAGAGACTGGTTGTAATTATAACAGATGAGAAAAAAAAAAAAAAAGCAGATTACTGGCTTATCTTTTCTCCCTGTGTAATATTTCCATCATTTGACATTCTTTTGGATTCAGTAAAAAAAAAAAAAAAAAAATCTGAAAAGCCCTCTACCACTGTGGGTTTTAGGACTAGAAAAAGAAAGGCTATTTTTGTTCAGCCTGAAGTCTATGGGAGGGAGAATTACCAAGAGTTCAGTATGCTCCTTTGGCAAATATATAACCTTGCTCACATCTACTAACATGCTCTGCTGCATTTAGCACAAAGGTGAGCATCAGGAGACAGCTGGGATATGATCTTGAGTTCAACAAAAAATAAAACATATTTTTAAATTTAGTTTGTGCTCATACAACTCCTGTAGCTTCCTGCAGCATAAATATCAGACATAAACCTTTGGGCTGCTCTATTTTTTCATTGATTGTCCATAGACCAATGCTTAGAAAATCATAGCTGTGTTGTCTTATGTGAATTTATATTTTTTTTNGACATCTACTAACATGCTCTGCTGCGTTTAGCACAAAGGTGAGCATCAGGAGACAGTTGGGATATGATCTTGAGTTCAACAAAAAATAAAACATATTTTTAAATTTAGTTTGTGCTCATACAACTCCTGTAGCTTCCTGCAGCATAAATATCAGACATAAACCTTTGGGCTGCTCTATTTTTTCATTGATTGTCCATAGACCAATGCTTAGAAAATCATAGCTGTGTTGTCTTATGTGAATTTATATTTTTTTTACATGTGACAGTTTAAGATAGTGAGTGTCCTGGAAACCCTACCCTTTGCTGCAGCAGCATGGAGCAGCCATAGGGAACCAGAGGGGTGGACTGCTTGCTCTGATGCTCTAGCCACCTGCAGTAACAGTTACAAAAGCTGCTAAAGAACATTACTACAATTATATGAATGAAACTAGAGAATGGTTTGGTCAACTCAACAAAAGCACAATCTTTCCTTGGCAAAACTCAGCTGTTTCTACCAGTATTTGCATTCTCTTCTCTAATATTGCACAGATACTAGTATCTCTAATTGGTTTCATGTCTTTAAAAATGTTAATAGGACTTAAGATTCTGATGATGACTCTGAACCAAAACAAAGAGTTTTTCTTTTGGTCAAAACAAACAGAGCTGCTGTTAATGTGATAATGTCAAAGAAAAGTAGCTCTATTGGGTTAAACCAGAGATCCAGTTAGCCTAGTATCTTTTTCTAAATTAGTCCAATAACAGCTGTTTAAAACAAAAAAATAGAAGAAACATGATCCTTCTCTTTTTATAGCCTCTCTGCTTCTTGAAATCAACAGTATGTACTCAGCTACTTGACAAAAATCTTAAAAGTTGTCATTAGATCCATTGCTTGCTAAATTATCTAATTCCTTCTTAACTTATTCATTTTATTATACAATATTCTGCAATGATGGCCACCAGAATTTAATTATGCATTGTATGGAAAGGTACTATCCATTATCTAATTTAAACTTGAGGCCAGAAAGATTTCACTGCAGCTCCCTGTGTTTCACATTTGCTGTTTTAATATCCATTCTGATTTTGCAGACTTTTATTTCACAAGCTATGGATTGGAGGAGTCCAATGAAATGAATTAAAAGTAACTTGAATAGTCTAAATCCCTTTTTAAAAATTGCTGCACTTATATTTCCGATGAGGTCACACACTCAAGTTTGGCTTGGAAAAGAGGAACTTTTTGGCTTTTGAAAAGATTATCCTTTAACTACCCCTGCTAATGGGTTTGTCAAGTATATTACAGAGAGTTCTTAACTTTTTTGTGAGAAATGAGAAGCTGATCAACTACAAATGTCACACCATCTGTAATACTTTCATCTTGTCTCTGGATTTGGGACAAAAATGAGGCATAAACAGATGAAAATGCATAAGGGCTTTTAAAATCTATAGAATAACTAGACAGTTTATATTTTAAGATCATAGGAACTTAAAGAGGCACTTCTTACCCTGCTAATCTGTCTGAGGGAAAGGACAGTATAAATCAGGAAAAGGGATGTATTATTATTCCTATTACGGAGGGAAACTAAAGCAAGAAGAGATTAAGAATGAGAATGTCAAACTAGACAGAGGAACACAGGAACAGCAGGTCTGGAAGGAACCTGATGAGCCACTTGTTTTTGTCCCTTGCTAGCACCTACCTACAGGACTTGTGTCCTCTCATCAGCTAGTTTTGGCCCTACCCTGTGTTTTCTGCAACCAAACTGGACTTTTTGCTGATGATTTCTGAAGCTCTGTCTCCTGGTTTGCTCACAGAAGCCCTCAGCTATAAATCCCATGCATGCCAACTGGACTGCTTTCAAAAATAAATGCCTGCAAATGTAATGTCAAATGTTCACTACTGCTACAAATGCAAGCTACACTGCAGCACAAAACACATACCTCAGGAGCCAAGACTGTGGGTATTTCTCCTGCTATAACTCTTGCCAGCCAACCAGCAAATGTACAGGGTATTAGACATCAGGCTAGTGAGAACTGTTGACTGTTGGGTACAATAAAGTGACGCTGCAGGAATAGTAACAGCAGGAAGGCTGTTCTATCCAGATGGGAACTTGTATGTTTTGTGTTGGCTGGCCCGTTGTGTCTGCTATGAAACACACCTGTGTTCAATGTCTGTCACAACTGTCAAAGCAGAACATCCAAACCCTAAATTCTGCATCCAAGACTTTTTAACTTTTGACTTTGTGTTTGAGATTTGAAAGCTTTTGAAGCCAGGGAATTTATACTTCTTGTTCTATTTAATGAAAAAATTACTTGTCTGCATCTTTTTTTAAAGACTTTTCTTCATTTAACTAAAATCACAGTTGCCACTGAATGCTCCTTATTTTCTTAGTGTCTTCCTATTAGGAGGTAATGTCAGTCAGGATTATTATAAAAATAAAATCCAATTATTTCAAAGATGATATCATACCATACTCCTGCCTATATTTCATTATACTCCAGGTCAAGAGACTCCAGTAATTCTTCAGACAACAATCTAAATATTCCTTATACTGTTAAATTTTTCTCTACTCCAAAACATAAAGAACAATTAAAAAAAGCAATTTCAAAAGGTTTCACTCTTTACCTACCCCTTTTGCATCAATTACACCAGGTTTCGCATTGAATTTCACTGTCTTCAAACGTGCGCGCTCCTTTCTTTCAACTCTGGGGAAAAGGAAACACAAAGGAAAGAAACACCTGTTGATTATACCAGCATTTTGTAGGACACATTTGAGACTGTTCATGGCTTACTGTGCATGAAGTGACCATTTAAAAAAAGTTAATAAATTGGAAAGAGAGAGATGTCTGGTCATTTCACCTCAGCCAAGAAGCAGTTTTCTGGCAAATACAGGATTGGATTTTGTGTTTACGACAAGAGGAAATGGAATTAAGTTGCATCAGGGGAGTTTCAGGTTGGATATTACAAAAAATTTCTTCACTGAAAGAGTGGTTAGGCATTGGCACAGGCTGCCAGGGAAGTGACAGAGTCACCATCCCTGGAGGTGTTAACAAAATGTGTAGACGTGGTGCTTCGCAACATGGTTTAGTGAGCACGGTGGTGCTGTGTTCAATGGTTGGCCTTGATGATTTCAGAGGTCTTTTTCAACCTAGATGATTCTACGATTCAAAGAGCCTTGGCTGTCCTACACCAGCAGAACAGCAGTGTCTCCCAGCACATGTGGGAGTGTGGTAAAAACACAGTAAGGACAGATCTACCCTCTCCAATTTAAGCTGAACAAAACTCAGGCAAGATTTAGGGTTATTCTAAGGTCAGAGAAAGGAAACAGGGATCAACAGAAAATAAGTTGTTCCCCTTGGTGCTTTCAGATGTACACTTTACAATGTAATCAATTTCATAGAGTCATCTAGGTTAGAAAAGACCCTTAAGATCAAGTCCAATCATAAACCATGCCCCTCAGAACCACATCTCCAGGTCTTTTAAACACCTCCAGGCATGGTGACTCAATCACTTCCCTGGGCAGCCTGTTCCAGTACTTCACAACCCTTTCAGTGAAGAAACTCCCTCTGTGTGGGCACTTTTTTGTCTTCCTATAGAAGGAACTTTGTTCCCTGGCTTATATAAATGATGAACTTTTCGATAATCCAAATAAGATAAAGTGAATCCCAGCATATCTGAATCTATTTTCAAGCGCTGTCCCCATGGTTTCAGAGTCATGAACTGCTTAAAAAATACCTTAAAATAGCTTGAAATTAGCTTAAAATGCCTTACGAAATAGCATGTGACACACAGCAGTGGTGTCTAAGCTCGTGGCAAATGCAAAGCAAAAAAGGATGAAATGTCACTTGATGGGTGGAGAAGATGTAAGAAATTGCAGTTGGAGAACCTTGCTCCTTCCTTCTGCCATTGGTCCTGTATCTCATTGCTTTCATCTCCACAGCAGAAAACTAACTGAATAATAAAATGAATAGGCTGCTATGGCTTTAATTTACTAATAATACTTTCTAATGTATATGCAATACCTTCAGTGAGAAAATAGTGACATCTAAAAAATTCTCTTTCAGAGAGAAACATGTACCAAAATCACTGACAACAAGCTGGCACCAAATCATTTCTAAATTACTTTTTTACTCTTTTATGATTAATATGTTTAACAACTAAAATAATATAGATGAGGAATGTGTGGCATCTCAATCCATTTGTGTCTTAGAATCAAGACTGGACAAACACAAATTACAGTCCTCAGTATAGAGGGAAAAAAAAGACACAAGGCACTATAAAGGACATTGCATGACATAATTCAATATTTCTGTTCCTAAATATTACAAATCAATATCCTGAATTTCCATTATTCAAAGAATGAGTATTATTTAAAAAATGTTAGTAAAACTTAAAATCTATTAGTATACTGAAATACCTGCAGTAAATATTTTACCTGTTGGAAAACTATATATCCCTAATATATTTGGAAAGTTCACCACTAGTAAAAAATTCCATATGTTGTATGCTTAAACACTTAACACAATATGCTTAAATAATAATGCCAGGAATGAAAACGAAACATCTGAGAGAGGAGAACTCCCTCCTAGACAAAATTATCATCATCATCGTGGCTAGGCTTCGTGAACGAAGATCCAGGGNACAAAATCAACCCTCAAGAAAAACCAGGTGCAGTGAGGGAAATCTAAAGAAAGCCAGAAGCTATTCATGTCCTTACTCACCCTGACTAATACAGTCATTACTGTAAAAGCAACATTTACTACTTTTGCAAAAGCCTCTACACAATCTGTCATCTGCTGACCCAAGTAAAAAGAAAAAATTTGACTAGCTACCTCTAATTGAAACAGTAACTTTGTTTGTCTAAGATTAAGAATTGCTCTAGGAAATCTAAGTTGAATTCTGCAAGGCTAGCTTGTAAGAGCTCGATATTGTATTTTTATTAGACAATAAATAGCTGGGGAAAAAAGTGAGGTTTATTATATCTTCCAAACTGGTCCACAAATGATCCTTTTTCACTGTTTCTCACAAATGACATTAGAATATATCCTTGCAAATCTCTTTGTTTCTAAGTGTGGATAGTAAGACTATCCAGTTTTTAATAATTATTTTTAAAATACAAACTCCAGTCTTTTGATAGAATGATAATTAACAACACAACATGTTTCCTTCTGGGTGAGTTGGCTTATATATTTCCTGCTGAAACACAGTGAATGTTGGTTACTATAGTTACAGTTTAAATTTAGAATAAATGCATTTCTCTCTAAGTGTGGAATATTCACATGGAAACAGCTCAAATGCAGCTTTCAAATTAAATCTATGTTATTAAAAACACATGAACAGTCTCAAACTTAAAGTAGCAGATGAAGCCCCTTGGTAGTACCGGTAAGAAATGAAGACTTGAGGCTGTGTAATTGCCTAAATAGGATGGATGCCTTCTGAGAAACTAATTAGCTGAAATGAACACAGTATTCTACTTATTAATCTGTGTTAACATTTAAACTCATTCCAATCCTGTCTAACTTCCTAAAACATCTGCTTATAACTTCATTTATTATTCACTGTGTAAAAATATTTGGAAATTAACCCTGAAGAGTGGATCTTATTTGTGAAATTTGTCATAATTGCATTAGCAGCCATGGAGGCATCACTGCTTTCTGCAGGCATAGCAGAGAGATAAGGAGCTGCAGAAACATCCTGCATTGCTTTGAGAAGTATATAAATAATGTCATTAAGTGCCATTAATCCTCCAGACAAACATAGCAACAACATTCATACATGCTCAGCATCCCTGCTGAATATTACAAATGTTTCAGAATCTAGTCCTGTATTAAGGACAGCACACAGTGTTGCCTGCCATTATAATTTTCCTGACACCTTCCACAATAAAACTGTTCTCAGTTACTTATGATTTAGCTGAACTGTAAACTTCCAAGTTGAAATTTTATGTTTCTCACAGTGATTACATTACTGTTGCTGCCCAAACTGTCAGTGTTAGGTTAGGTGTCAGAGAAGGGCTAGGATAAAATAAATGGTTTTGCCCAGTTTATAGTATACTCTTAAAGCATTTCAGATCAGGCGCTCTACTGCTTTCATGTCTGGGATTTGGGATGTGAAAGGTGGCAGGAATAGACCTCTTTTTCCTGAAGGAATCAACCCTATATCTGGATGTCTGGTTTTCACATGCTGTGAAGAAATTTGTGAGAATTTAGCTTGGTTCTCTAAAGATTTAGTCTTTGCTGAGGTGGTCAGAGTGCAAGATTGCAGTGAACCGAGATGTTCCTATAATTTTCCATCCAAGCTACTGTGACACTTTTGCCATAGACAGAGAAAAAGGGAACTAAAATGATGAAGATAAAAATTATTAACTATCAGTTCTTCTAGCATCATTGATCCAGCTCTTAGAAAAGATATATTTTTAAAGGAACACTAATTTAAGCACTTCTAGCATTTTTTTTCAGTCTTCAGGTTTGTAAACACTATATTTAATGAAAATAAAGCTGACTCCCTTCCCCCCCACCAAGAAAAGGAGAGTTTAGGCACAGAGAGTTTTTGCAACAGCTGACCTTGTGAATGCTAAATAGCATATGAGTAAATTCCATACATTGTTTTAGCTGACAGCAAACCTACCATTGCCTGGACAACATTTTGAGCAATCAGTTGAGGATATTGCTTTCAAGGGAAGAAACGCTTCACTTTGAACTGTATCCATTTTTCATTCCCCACTGCTGTACAAAGAAGGATTATGGGAGGTTGTGCAGAATGAAGTGAAGGGGGAGGATTCCCATCTGCCAGATTTGCATAAGCCTCAATTTGCAACCCAGACTTCCCTGACATAAACATTACACCCATACCTTTCTAATCATACATTTACTTTAGTTAGAGTTGGGCCTGAAGGATGGAGGACAGCACAGATATGATTTCTCAAGCTACATCATGCTCAAATCCCATTTTCAAAAGTGGGGGACACTGATACTCAATAAGATTTCAAGAAATGTTAAAGATACCTACACCCAGCATTCAAACTTAACTTGGGACCTGAAAAGCTCTGGGCCCAAGGTGGAGATAGGATTGCCTAACAAAGCTGATGGGGATTTCACCTCCAGCTCTCTACCTACTCTTCAAATGTAGCTCCCCATGCACACAGGTTGTGTGCACAGGGAAATGGTCCAAGACAACAGGGACAGTTGGACTATACCCTGTATACTTGTTTTCTCTTGGAATTGTTCTTGATGCCTCATGGCCCTTTTCTTCAGAAATGGTCAGCACTCATTCTCTTCTTCCCATGTAAAGCTAAAGCAGTGGAGAGGCATATTGAAAATATACCTCAGCCTTCAGTGTTTCCTCACTAGCAAGTTCAAGACCTCAGTTCTTTGGGATGCTGTTCTCTTCCTACTCCTCTTCTGATGAACTTATTACTGGGATGCAACACTCACTGCACTGTGATGTCTATCTGCTTTTGTGTTTCTGGGCACTTGTAGCTGTTGAAAATCGGCCTCTGGGATTTTTCAAAATGAGACTTTCTGTTCTTTGTGTGCACTGCAAACAAGAAGAAATCAAACATAACTCAAACAGACGTGAACTGTGATCCTCCATTGTTGGGAGTTAATGGACCATTGGGAATTTTGTCAGTGCCTTTCTAAAAGCACTAATCAGTCTTCACAGCAGAGACATAAAATACCAAGTGAGACATACTTGAATCTTCAGTAAGTGTTCATCACTTATATAGAATACAAATGCAAATTGCAAACCAGAGTTGATAATCAAACAAAATGGTTACAGTAGCCCAATTTGCACAGATTTGGCACTGAGGTATTCTGCAGAATTAAAGTTGTTTTCAAATCCAGCACGAGAACTGTAGTAAGGAGAGTTATCAAATAGAAGAATGCAAAGTAAAACGAATACTTGAAAGACTTTGCTGTATTTTACATCTTTGTTAACATGTTTCTTCTTGTCTTACTTTGCTATTTCCAGGTCCTCTGCATTATATTTGCTTTCCCTGCCCATCAAGTGAAAGATAAGTGAAAATAAGTGTTACTATTTATAGTCCAGATATGTGTACTCAGCCCATAGTTTTTTATTGCTTCCATCCTCCTCACTGCTTTAAAGCTTTATGTGAAGCTTGACCTTACCAATAGATTCCCTTTCTCAAAATTATTTTTGAGCTTTCCTGAAGTGATATTTTTGCAACAGAATATGCATTTTTCAGCAGGGAGAATGTTCTCTCATTTGGCTCTTCACTTTCAGTGGCTTGCTTACAGAGAGCACCTCAGTACCTGATCAATATTTTATGAAAAAAGTAGACCTAATGCCATTAGGAAGTAAATTCTTATAAAATAGTGGAAGAACCTTATTCTGTTTAAAAAAAGCTAAGCATTGTTTTCCTTAAGCATAGAAGCTTCCCATCACTGCAAGGGAACAGGAAGAGGTTTATACCTACACATACATATCATTTTTATTCCATATTTTTTTTCTCTGATTAGATTAGTAAGTATAGTCTTGTAACTTATTTTAGACAAGGCTTACACAATTATTCCATGGTAAAAAGTTTTATCATCTAAGGATTAAATTCTTAAGGGATGTTTAGAAAGGTAAGCAATTTATAGGAAACCATGAAAAACAAAACTCATTTGAGTGGATAAATTTGCCCTTCTGCCAAGCTGAGCAGAATAGCAAATTGAAGTTGGCTTTTTGCCCGCAGGGACTTCTGTGCTGGGAAGACTTCTTGTTGCTTGTCCTTAAATGTTTGTGAAACATTGCTTTTTGTTTACTTCCCCTTCTTTCTACTATGAAAGGAGAGTGTGGTTGAATGTATTTGTGGGGAGAATGTTGTGTCTTTGAGAACACAAATATCAGACTGGTATCACCAGACACCTTCAGGTTGTAATAACAGAGATATTGCATAACAGAGATATACATAAACTATCTGAAAATGGATATCTTAGGATGATGTCTAGTCTGAGAGAAGTTTTGTGGCTGGATATCTTAAAGACAACAGAAACATTAGTGTAAATATTGCAGTGGTTTAGGATCAAATCCTTGTTGGCTACAGTGGGAGCAGTAGTAAAAGTGGTAAGAATTTACTCTTGGACATTCTGGGCAATCTGTGCAAAGTCACAGACTGAATTCTTTTCAGACCCACAGATCCAAGACAATTTCTATGATATACACATCATAGAAAACACTGACATTGGTGAAGTGGAAGATTGCTGTTGTGCAGGGCTCGTAATGTGGGAGCTTTTCTGTGTGCAGAGACTCAGCAAAGAAAAGGTGAAAAGAACTGGAGCTGTAAAATCAATGCTACAGCAAATTTAAAATCTCTTTACTACTGAACTGGAGCATCTGCCTAGGAATTTAATACACTCTAATTTATGTTCATTGGTTTCATTATTTTTGTTGTTTTGCTTTCATTGATGTGAGCATTTCCATAGGGAGGGAATCTTAGACATAGGATGCTCAGCTTGTTGCTGCCCTTTAGGGGAAGCTGATTTTGGTTTGTTTATCCAGACAATAGGAAGGATCACAAGGCAAATAAAAATTCTTGTGATCAAAGGCCCAGTGTAGGTAGAAATTCTAATCTAAATCTATACATCCAGAAGTAAAAAAAAAAGAAAAAAATCCAGTGTAAATCTAATTCTGTTGGTCATTCTAGTATAAAGTAGTAATTTTTTTATGATAGGGGAGCAATTCACATGTGTAAACACAGTGCACAGATAGTACCACAATCTGCCTGAGACTGGTACAGGACTGGTAGTTATGTCCCTTCACCTTGGAGATTCTGCCCAAACATAGCTTGGTCAGATCTCTCTGGTGGATGTGGAACAAAGACAAATTTTGCCTGCAATATTAATTCATTAATATTATATGATAACAACTATTTGGTGACTGTTAAACCACAACCAAAGTGGTTTGCAGCCTCTCCTATTGTTCCCAACATCAATGTAATGCAGTATCAAAACACCTTATAGCATTATATTAGGTTTCTACCCAACTGTACTCGGTCCCATGGTTGGGAACAACAGCTGCAATGAGGCAATAAAATCAATAAAATACTGACAGATAGACAAATCTACCAGTGCAGGATTCTGAGCATTTAGTTTTTGTCAATCCCCACGGAAGTCACCAGCTCACCCGTTCGTGACTTTTGGTCTATGTATAGATCAGGGGCCACCATTCTTTTCTTTGTGCTGCCTCTTTCAGTAACCCTTCTCCAGCTGCAGTGTTATGCTCCAAAACTCCCTCTTAAAACCAGGCTTTACAATTTAACAATCAACAAGGCAACAAGTCCACACATTGGCAGCAGCAGCAGCACCGAAATCTAATGATGAATAGCTTTCAAACTCTATTGAATTACTAGGAGGGAAAGTATGGCAATGTATCTCCAATGTCCTGGAGAGAATAATGAGTGACAGCTCCCCTGTAATTATAAATGATGACTTCTGGTATATAAGATATATCATAGAGGAGGAAAAAAAAGTATAGAGTCTTGATTTATCATTCAAAATTTCTTTTGTCAGCTCATACTAAAAGGTCAGTGTGTGAAGAGCTATCCTATTAAAAGATGTAGAAAAATTGCAAAACTAAATACATTACCATTACACAGCACCTTAAAGAAGTAATAGAATGTACTTGTTATGTTTTTGTGTGTATATATACATATACATAAATATATATACATAGCCATTGGCTTTCAGAGCTATTCCATATTGATTTCATGTATGAATAATGCAGTTATAGTATATTAGCTGTTTCTGGACATAAGATAGTAAAGCAGATAGGTAAAACAACCAACCCTGGCTCCAGTAATCCCTGGATCTGATTAGCCCCTCACTAACCTGAAGTGCAAAAAATGGGATAGTATTCCTGCATACATACATAGGCAGAAGAAGGAGTTCAAGCACATCACCAAAATGAAATCCCATCAAAATAAACTGCCTCAAACCTCCCAAATGCTAAAGAAAAAGCAACAGAAATATGTGGGGAACAGGAAAGTATATGACAAATATAAAACCTACTCAACCTACAACATCATTGGAAGCTGGGCTTGCAGGACAGGTCACAGCTCAACAAACAACTTACAGGTGTTCTTTTCTTCCTTTCTACCACAAGGCATATTTTACTGCTAAACATTACATATGCCACATTACATTTAATGCAGTGCCTACAGAAATAGTCTTATGTAAACTATAAGAGATATATCATCCTGGAGTAAACAGCTTAACTGGAGATTTCCATACCATAGTAGCCTATATATTCGGTCAATGAAGTACTATTTAGAACAAGCCTCTCATAGTCAATAACTCACACCTGCAGATGAAATTTGACTCTAAGTTAGTAGATTCTGGCAGATATGATGAGCTTTATTCTCTGTAGCTCAGCTCTGTATGCACTGATTGCTCATCCTCCCCTAGGGTGGTGTAAATGACCACAGAAGGTGCTCGAAAGAGCATATCAGTCTCACTGGCTCTAAGGGATTATCCAGAATCCACAGAAAGGAAACAATACTCACTTTTCAGTGCACTGGAAGAAATAGTCTTGTACAACTAAAACCTTTTATAAAATAATAGCAACCTCCCTCCCCCCCAGCTTAGGTGTACCACATCATTACATTAGTGCAGACAGAAAATCAAATGGCATTGATTTTTCTGGACCTCTTAGATTCACTGGTGAAGAATCAGGATGACAAGTGGAGAGCATGGTAATTGTATCTGCATCTTTTCAAACTCAAGACTCTTATTTTTAGACTCTAACCAATCTATCTTCAGCTTGCCTCTTTTTTTTCCTAAGCCACATCTTTTTCCTAGACTCTATAATATGTCTGACCTTGACTAGGGAGCCCCATCTTTTGTCCTTGAAAATATCACTGTGCAGGGAACCCTTTAGGCACTTATACCCCCTCCACCTTACAGAAGATATAATTGGTTTCTTTGCTTTGCCCTTTTCCCACCATAGTTGTTTTACTCTGTATGACAGTTTTCTGTACCTTTTCATAGCACACACCACATTGTGAGTGAGCTTCTGTGCACACAGTGCCCTCAGTAATAACTGAACAGACTTTCCTCTTTTCCCATTTGTGACCCAATCATGTCATTACAACAGTATTTACTGTAGCAATTAATAGTAGGCAAGTATTCCTTTTTCAATATCTAGAGAGAAAATCTGTTTAATGGGCACATTTTTCCCATTTTAAAAATTGTAATGTAGTTTTTATTTCTTTCTACTATACAACTCCAAAACTGCTTTTCACTGAAAATCCTAGTGTGGTTGCTAGTCAAACATGGTCATGATTAGAGGAAATAAGATCCTTGCATGACTTATATCAACAAGGTATTTAATGGCCTTTATGTTTACTTTTAAATGATTTAGAACAAGGAGTACCATGAGCTCTGTTAGCACCTGGGCCAACTCTCTTGAAACAGCATCAGGTGCTCTATAGAGTATCAAATGTATCATTTCCCCCACTATAAAAAATGGACATGATGATTTTTATATTAATGCTAAAGCTGATACTGTTAGGAATAGAAAGTTTATATGCAGTATGGGAGCACTGCTCCAAAAGAGAAATGTAACGTGGTTTGACAGATTTCATTTTCCTCCTACCCTTTCAGTTCTTGACCTTTCTATAGCAACTATCAACAAAGGCAGAAAATAATACTGATTTGGGTAGTAGTTCTGATACTATCAGAGACTCGTAGCCAATCTTACAAAAGCACCTAGACTTAGTAAATGATACAAATGATGAGTCAGATGTCTGTTCTCTCTTCATCAGTCAGTATCAAACCATCACAGCTAAATAAAGAGTCAGATCTAGCTTAGAGAGAGGATAAAAGTTCCTTCATTTACATTATTAGAAAAACATATTGTGATATTGATAATCCATCAATTTCCAGACAGGCAGATATTAAATTAACAGATTTTGATGCCAAAGAGGACTGTTGTATCATTTAGCATCATATTTTACATCACACAGGCTGAGTGGTTTAATTCTATTACTCTCTCAGAAGACAGACATACAGTCTTGATTTGAAAATGTCAGGACATTCATTACATGCCTCAGTAGTTTGATGCAATGGTTAATCACCATGACATTAAAACACGTGCTCTACTTCAAACATAGAGCTAATTCCTAGACTTGGGTTCTGGTTATTCCTTTTTCTGCCAAAGCTCTTTAGTAGATGGTGTTCTCTCCTGCATTCCCCCTCTCTTTGTGAAGTTACTAATCCACTATAACTGAGTCACCTTTTGAGTTTGTTTTCAGTACAGTTAAACATCCTGAACTCTTTAAATCTCACAGTAAAAACTGTATCTTCCAACTCTACTTCCCTCTACTTTCCCCATTGTTTCAGCAGATTGATGCACCCTGTCCTTGGAATAAAATGGAATATTTTAACATCATGGCCAAGGAGGTAAGAAGGAAAAGGCAGCACTCACCTCCTTTTGCTGGGTATAACTCCCATCTCCTCACTGTCTCCCTCCAGAGTGACCCTCCTTGCCTGCCACCATTCATCATCTGAGGCATTGATGACATGAAGGATATCTCCATACTTAAAACTGAGCCCCTGGCTGGGGAGGCCACTGTCTTTGCTCTTGTCATAGTCAAACATGGCTCTGTGAAAAGAAATAAAGATATAAAGATAGGTGATTATATCAGTTTTGGGAATGTTGACTTCTGAACAATTTGTCAGTGCTAGCTTTAGGGTATGAGACTGTGGCTGGGCATAGTTCAGTGTGAACTTACTACCTAAGTGTTCAGTGCAGATCCTGGGAAAGATCTTCAGCTTGCTGTGAGGTCTGTATTACCAAACTACAGTGGTACCAAGTCTCAGCCTTGTCCAGTCCTGTGTCTGGGACCTACATCAGCAGTCAGTCTTTCTCAGGGGAAGACCCTGGACATGAAACCCAGTACATGAGTGCAGCTCACTTCTTGGATTTACTTAGCTAAAAAATTCCAGATTTTGGTTTCTTACAGGAAAAAATACATGGGACTATTTTTACCATATAAAATATTGATTAAAGAAAATGTCAAGAACTGATGTCTATTTTCAATAAAAAAAAATTACAATCCTGACTACAGAAACATTAGATTAGTAAAATCTCAAGAGGTGTATAATAATTTGTATTCTTTTATTGCCAAAAATAAAGCCGTGGCAATCTCTTAACTGGTAAATACTTCTGTGAGAAGGATTTGATGTAATTAATTGTTGTGCATTGCAGTGCAATTGTAGAGAATGATTATAGCAGCTTTATGGGTAGATTTAAAACACTCAAGGCTACCTCTCATAATGAGGAACTTAAAAAAAAAAAGGTATCAGAGTTGTAACTACGCAACCAAAACAATTTAAAAGCTCTCATAAGCACTCATTCTGCACAGAAAGGTTTGGTTCAGGAGGAGGAAAAATGCTCTTTGGAATATGTCTTCTCTTGCAGAGTTCATACTCACATACTAACAGCTTCAGAAAAGCCCAGATAGTTCCCCTCTCTGAGGGTGAAGACAATAAATAATCCTGCTGAATTTTACATAATCCATTGTCTTAGATATGCTTGTGTCTTTTTTGGTTAATGTTCTCTGCATATAAGTTTTAAAACATTTTAATGGCTTAGCAGCAGAAATCCTTTAAAGTCTTGGCTATATCTTAGAAACAATTAATACTCATAAAGGATTCTTATCAGTAGCAGGTCATCTGCTCCCTTCTCAACTAAGGCTTTCTGTGAGGGCATGTGATAAAGCAGCACATAAATCCAGAAGCAGACAAGAGAATTTTTGGGCACACTTTTCACTGAGCAAAAGATTTTGTGGCTGCATGCTCTACAGGTGTTGATTACTCCATTGGTAAATGAAAATGATGAGAATTGACTTCATTTTTCTTTCCTAACAATTTCAGATTAAGAGCCAGGTTTAAGTTCATAACATAATTGTATTTACAATTAAAACTTTGATAAAATTTCTGGCTTTGCAAAACACATTTTTGCAACTTGGCAGTTGGACCAGCTTAAAACAAATGGAGATCTTTATTCCAGGCACTGTTGTGTACAAGTAGAAGTTAACATGATCTTGGGCAACTGGGAGACCTAGGCACACTCATCCTCTCCTCCACCTTTCTGTTCATGCTGTTTGTACAGTCTGGATCTCTGCAAGCCCCATTACAAGGTCTAGTTTTACTTATTTATGAGGCTGATATGTCATTTCTAATTTTCTACCTGATGAACAACACCAGCTTCTCTTTTTGCTCAGTCTTCCAGGTGTATGTAAAAATACATCTGCATCTGTTGAGTGTTAGCTGAAATGATACAAAATGAATGCAGCCAGAACTCTGATTTGGTAAAGGAAATGGGCAGGGCAGACAGAAAAAAATGCATTTTTTTGCTTTGCTTTTTCATGGCTTTGGACAATGACAGCCCAGTCTTACAGCATCCTACACTGCATCCTGTAAGCACTGAAGCTTTCGTCAGAGAAGGAAGTTCAGCTCTCAGCAAAGTCTTTTTGATCTATGTAAGCTTCTTCACCCAGGTAACATACTAAAACATGCCATGGGAAATATAAGAGGGAAGGTTAAAATGTTGTAGAAAATCTCCAGAATATTTTGTGTTGAGGAGAGGACATAAGAAACCCAGTCCAGCAAGAGACCCACACTCCCACAGAGAACCCATCAGCCCTCTAAGAGACATCAGCACCATATTTTCCTTTCAGTTAGGGAAGGATCAGCATGATCAGGACCTGACTGCCATAACTCCTACACAAGTTCTCTTCCAAAATGAGAAGTCAAGAAGAAACAGCAAATAAGTGTTATTCAAACTAGCTAAGGGATTTAACCCATGAAGACTTGTCACAGATGCAGATACTGAGGACCCTGCTCAGCAGAGCTGAAGAGCTTTCTGAACTAGTTAACATGACTATATGTTTTCATGTGGCTGAGTCTATTTATTCATGGGTTGCTCGGGCAGCTCTTGAAGGCACTGAGCTGTAACTCATTTTTAATGTCTTTTACTACCATTTTAAAGAACAATAATCTCAATAACATTACACCTTTCTAATGGCACTTATCCAATAGGCTTGGTTACTGACAGCTTCTCCTTTTCATCTCCACAACTGCTAAAAGCACATCTTAAAGAGCAGTTCTTCTTTCGGATGTTTTATATCCTCAAGTAACTGCTTGGCTCCACTGTTTAGCCTTTTTTTGGATCATATAGGACAGAATCAAAAGTCCTACAAAGCTTTCTCTATGGCAGTAAGATCTCTTTTTCTAGCTATCTGATTAAGTCTACTTTTGAACTGGGATAGTAAATTTTTTATAACAAAGGAAATCAGTTTAAACTATTTAACTTTCATTTTAGAGCTGTCATTAATGTTATGATTACACCAACATCAGAAAAATTTCTGTTCAATGTCTTCTAGAGAGTGTCTTTCACAAATAGGACCCTCTGTAACACAGATTAGAGAATATTGAGGTTACAAATATAGTAAGCCTAGTGATTACTGTGAGATGTGGATAAGAAACTTAAATAGGGAGAAGAACTTGCTATAAATTAGTTAAACAGATTTGGTGAAATCACTATTTTGTCATCTTAGTTTCCTTACTAGAAAAATAGCAACGGGAGTGGGTATGATTATCAAAAGCATAAAGTATATGCACCAAGTTTCCATTAAACAGCTTTAAATCTTTTCAGTTCCCAGTTTTTGCATGAGTTTAGAAAAAATGTTTAATATCTGTACAACATTTTGAAAGTGAGAAGTGTTATTTAAGTGCTAAGTATTGCTGGTCTTCTTGGTGAAAGCCTGCTGCTTGTAGAAAATTAAGAAACACTATTCTGAGAAGTGAAGCAGAAGGTGCAAACATTTAGAATAAGCTAGATATCACAACTATTTAAGAGTCTTGTTTTCCTGATACTACTCCAGACTTCAGAAGTGATCATTACACTAGGCTAATCCCAGCAATAATTTGGACAGAACCTAGCAGGTTTTATTTTTGTGCTTGGATGCTTCTTAATCATTTTTAGGAACCCATATCAGCATAAAACATAAGCATTTCACAACAGCATCAAAACTCATTGCTCAAAGATTGTTTGAAATAAAAAAACTGCCAGTGCCAAGCTGTAAGGCATTGCCAAGCATGCAGTAGGGTGTCCACATGGCAATGAAGACCACTAAAACATGGATGCTTTTCCCCTTCCACTTACTGTAAATACATCAACATTTGAGGTCAGTCCAAAAGCTAAGCTGCATTTTGCAGTGAATTTCTATTTCTAATGGCACCTATTCTTGCAGCTAGAGTAAGAAATCTTTTCCTAGGAGAAGATGCATTAGCTTTATGGAAACAGCAAATCAAGTCAGTGTGCAATCCCATATATTGAAGCCTATTGGCACCCACCATGCCTATATTGTTATCAGCATTTTAAGAATGAAAAATAGGATACAGAAAGTAAGTGTTCTTGCTAAGTCTGTGTCAGAAAAGGGAATTTAACAGAGAAACCTAGCTTCCTCAGCTAATGTTGCAAACACCATAAGTAAGTAGTCTTCATGCTCTTCCTGACAAGCCAAGGGATATTAATGCATTTACAGCACAGCAGTATATTTTGCTGCATGCTCCTGTATGTGCAATGCAAAACCTCAAATGCTTCAACTCCCATATCTCAGCAGTATGGCCAGTAATCTCAATTTGGTACAGTTCAGGTACTGTGTTGCAGCTTTATTTGCATCTTTGAAATTACTTTCTTCTGGCACAGATGGGACTTTGCATATGAATTTACAGACTGCTCTTTGCCATTTACTTGATTACGAAATGGCAACAACATTTAGCAAGAGAGATCTTCAGCTTCTGTCAACAGTCCTCTTCTGCTGTCTGCCAGCATATCTTTATTCACACCACTTATTCTGCTGCTTCTCTACATCTATCCTAGCCTTACTTTTTTTTAACAGGTGGAGAAATCCAGTGCACAGAAGTTTAATCATTTGCCTAGGTTTAGACAGTAATTCAGCATCAGAGTCAGAATCAGACCTCAAGTTTCATAGCTGTCTTTTCTGCACTCTCAGTAATGGATATATTTCCACCCACTTGCAGGCTCAGCTTGAAGACAACATTAGAAGAAAATGAAATAAATCCCAGAGCAATTCATTGCTATAGCTACAACAGAGAGCACAGCAGCACTGTGATAGAAGCAGCCATTGCAGTACAATTAAGATGCTATGAAAAGGGTTAAATTTTCACACAATAGCATGTCAATAAACACTTTCACCTTCTCCTTCCAGCTTCATTTCTATCTGGAGAAACCAAACAGGTAAATCCTCTGAAAGAATATCTGAATGTTTGACTTGGTACCTACAACTCAAAGATACTATGATTCCTGCTTCTCCTTTCCTCTCCCATTTTTCATATTTCCTATCTTAATGAAATTAGACCTCTTCATGAAGATGATCCCCTCAACCTTAAGTACTGCAGTTGGGCTGAAAGGGACAAGTGTTAGAAGCATCTGTGTTATCAAATTTAGTCATGCCAGGGTACTGCAACATCATTGCCCTGTGTCCTATGGAAGTTAGCATAGGTCAGGGACTGTTCCCAGCAAGAGTTTCGATGCACCTCCCTTTCGTGGTGGAGAGAAGGATATAAAAGAAGGGATATGGGTTGTTATAGTGGGCCATGGGGGATGCTCCTAGACATGTGTATTTTAGGATGTTAGCATAGCTGACAGCTCTGATGGAGACCCTGATGCAGTAGAGATGCACCTAAGCCACCCGCAGTACAGCAAATCCCACTGCACATTTGCATCCAAGCCTTTTTCAGTTGTTGCCATAGTATTTCTTTACTTCATTCAGCAATTTCTCCATTCAGTCCAAGCCATTCTTTATAATTTTTCTCCTAGTGTGAATTTGGCAGATAATTATGCTAAGGACTTCAACAAAAAAAAAAGGATTGGAGACAGCAGTATTAGTTCCAGAAAAATTTAGCCAAGAGGAAAGAGATAGTTTCTTTCTGGCATTTACACCAGGAAAGAGGACTGCCATTTGTCCCTAGGGAATATTTTCTTCATTTTGCAGATCTGACCATGATTCTTGATGTCAGCTCCAATAAGCCAATGTTTCATGGTGTTGATAGGCTTTGATGGAAAATGATTCACATTTCTCACTTCTATAATTTGAAGAGAATGGCAACAAAAAGAGTGGTAAGAGAGGGACTAACCACAATGCCTCTAGTACTGAAAAACACCCCACCAACCAAAATTCAGACAACTGTGGCAGCAAAATGCAATATCAAAACTTTTTTTCCCCCCAGAAATCAACATATAATACCCAAGTGTTGTCAGAATACTCATTCTTACTACTGTGCAAGAAGGGTAAAGAGGTGGTGAAGTCCACAGACTTTTCTAGTATGGAAGTGCTCTTTTGTTCATGTCATAGTAGATCTGTTTCCACATTCCAACCTTCAGAGATTATTTTTGAAAAAATATTGTTCTCCAGCTATTGAAAGAGGTTAGGCAAACAAAACTAGGAGAAAGCATTAATGAGACAGAACATTGGCTGCCCTGGCCTTAATGAGAAAGAGCATTTTTGGGGAAGTCAAGATATTTGTTTGCAGCAGCTCTTTCTTAGTAATGTTTTGTGCTTGCCCTTGAAAGTGATCCTTTGACAATGAAAGAATTGGAAGGCAGCTTTGCATTGTTATTGCATCAGCTGACTAGATTCTTCTCAAATTATGAGATGTCACATGCTACAACAGGAAATACATCACAGAAACCCACTGAAAAATATTATGGAAATTAATTCTCCTTCCTAATGTGGAGAAATGTGCTAAATCTAGAAACTCTGCTGGATGCAAGTATTTAAGAAATCAAAAAATCCTTTTGTCTCTAGGTCAAAACTTGAAGAGCTTATTAAGAGTTTACTCAGTCAGTAGGAGGCTGCTGATAGAGTTAGTCCTTTGTGTTTTAGCACAGATTTCACAGTAAGAAATGTAATTAATTTTTGGTTTTGACTTTATCTCTTTCTAGTAAGAAGGATGACTTTGCAAAGTTCCAAATGCTATCAAAGTCTAAAACTGTATTTTTATAGCACAAATATCTCTACATAACCTCGGGTTCAAGAGGCCAAATGTGACTCTCTAAAGGCTTCAGATTTACAAGGTGTAACAGGTATGGATCAATGCCAAAGGCCTGAGCTGAACTCAGTTGTAATCTTGTAAACTGTAATGGAAATAACACAAAAAGATGCCTGAAAGAGCAGCAGCTATGAGACAAGATGCACTATTTGTGCATCTAGTTCTGTGGATTCCTTGAGCTATTACCTATCATAAAATCATAGAGAAGTTAATCTCAGTAAGTTTTATTCTGTGGTTGGGTTGGACATTCTCCTGGTATATGATATTTCCTACAAACCTCCTTCTTCTGGAGTCAAATGAATACTTCAAAAAACTCAGTTTTCATTTGTGTCTCCTTCTCATGGAGAAAATCTTGAAAACAAGATGCCAGAATACACAAAAGCACAAGCAACCAACCAAAAAGGGCAAATAAAAATAATAGTCATTAGTGTCACCTCTTCAATGACATAACACTGTGGTTGTTTCTTCTTTTTAATGGTTAGATGTGGTGGTTTCACTGTGTGTATGGTTGTCAATCCTCTTCGGAAACAGACTTTGAAGAAAAATGTGCTGATCGACCATTATTACCAAAAATATTTAACAGCAGCAATATATATTCTAATAGGCATTAAATAAAGTTGCAAGAGGATGATGCTAAACTTCTTAGCTTCTGTCCTTTAAACACAAAATTAAGCTCATGCTGCAGTGAGCTCCTTGCAGCTAATCATTCCCTCCACCTCCACCCTCCTCCTTCCCTGGGAGCCCTGGTTCCTGGGTGGTCAAAAGCAGGATTAAGGGTAACACCAGAAGTTCTTGCATCCCCATTTAAAAGGTAAATTAAGCACATCTGAGCCTAGGTTTTGTTGACTTTCAATGAAGATTAGACTTTGAATTTTTAAGTTGCTTTGAAAATGTTACCCTAAGCAGCTTCAGGATTGACAGAATTTGCCTTAAGCTGCTCGGAGACTGACAAGAGGAAGATCTGGTACAGTAAAAGAAGGGGATTTTTTTTCCCCACTACCATGCATGAAGCTTAAAGTTGTGATGGTTTTGGCCTAAATGACATTTCCTTTTTGTGTGTGCAATTCCTGATTTAAGCGAGGACACTAAGCAACAGAACTGGGAACTTGCCTTTATACATCTTCATTTAAAATAAGTCTCATGGCAATACAAAGCCTAAAACCAAAAAAACAAATATTGTGGAAAACCAGTTGTCTTCTTCTCCCTTCCCTTGCCTTGAAAAGCTTCTATTTCTACAGGCTTAAGTTTAACTTGATTTTAAGACATTCCTCTATCCTGCTGAAACAACACTTACCCCAAATCCTTACTTCTACTGAGTAATTAATTTTAGATGAGATGTTTATCAAAAGCCATGGCCTTAAGTTTAGGCAAAGTCATAATATCAGTCTCTTGAGTCAGGCTCCTAAAAATAATTTAAACATTTGAGAAATCTGACCAATTTCAAGCAGATGACATGTACTTACAATTATATATTGAGCCCTATCTGTGCCATGACATATTTTATGTAGTAACAAATAATTCATGGATGCAGTTGTTTTTCTAATATTGCTCATTGGTAGATATTTTCTATCAATTTTATTTTTTTTTTTAAATTGACTGTATATTTCAGTGTCTGTGGTGGGTAATTTAAGCACAAAGAATGAAATCTCTGATTTCAATAGAAGGAAGCATCTATTGAAGCTACACATTTTGTCAGAAAAGCCTGCAGTGTAAATTACAACTGCCATTTAGCATTTGCTTGTGCTATTAAAATGAATTGAGTCTTACAAAAGAACAGAGCAGAGACCCAAAAGTAAGTCCTTTTTTATGATTCTGACATCCCAGGGAGTCATGGAAAAACAAACAATCACAAAGAGAATAAACATATGTCTCTGACTGAAGAGATGTTTTTCTTTCACTTCATGAGGAAAAGATTGTTTGAAATATTCATCAATGAGAATTTTTTTTTGCCTGGACTAATTCTTAGGCTTTTTCAGTATTTCATAGCCCCATTTGAAAGCTGGAGACCAGCTTTCCAGTTGTTTACCTCCAACATGGAAACAGCAATGCAATTTAGTGAGAGATTTAGGGTCTGAGTAAGGCTGCTCTCTTTGGAAAAGGCTTTGATGTACAGCAGGGAAAGGATCAGACCATATGTGCCCTATTCCTCTACATTCCCTAAACATCTGCTGCTAACCACTGTCCCAGAAAGGACTCTTGGCTAGAAGCACCTTTCTTCTGAGCCAAGGTAGCTGCAAAACAAAATTGATATCACTTCTATAGAGGAAAACAGATACAGAAGGTGGGAAAAGGAAATTGCCTGCATGATTTGCTTTGGTTTGGACAGGAGAAAGGACATAGACAATTTTCAGCATTGAAAGAAATGAACAAAGCAATCCAGACAGAAAAAAAAATAAAAAACAAGCAATTGAAATATCTGCAGGTGAAAATTTATGAAAACTAGTAGCTTAAGGAGGATCAGATTGAACCTTTCAGTTTGCTGACAGTTTTCCCTGCATGTAGGTGATGACTCTCACCAGGTAGTTAGTCTTTGAGGGATAATTAACAAAAAATATCTTCCCAACTGTCACAAATAGCAGGGTCACATCTGAAAAAAATCTGTCTCCTGCAGCTGTAGCAATAATTACTCAGCATCCTTTACCAAATGTCTATCTCTGGGACTCTGCCTCTATCTTCATAAAGCAAGGATGGATGACATTTCCCTGCCATGAAGGAGAGTAGTAAGAACTACAGTAAGGATTATGCAGCATTCAGATACTAAATACTAATTACTCAGGGCAATGGGGTGTAATAATAAAGTTCAGGAAAGGAAAGGCCATAGCAATAAAGCTAAATGAATTATTTACAAACAACTACAGGATGTGTTTAAGGTTGAATCCACAGAAGAGCCTTTCAGTCATGTCAAATCAATGGAACCATCTGCACTTGATGTGTCAGTAGTCAAAGTTTAATAACAAATCAATAAAATGAATAGTAATAAATTACCAGGATGAGATGAATGACTCAAACATGTGGAAGTGGAAAATCTCCCACTACAAATCTAGGCCCTTTTGCCTTTGGGTGAAGATATGAGGAGAAGGTTATTTCCTGGAAACTGTTTCTCAAACCTTTTTAATAAAAATGTTTGCATTTCTAGGGAAAATAAACTATTGAATTGGATATTAAATAAATGTTGAAGAAACATCCAAAGAAATGTTTTAAAGTATAGTTCTATATGCTTGTGCCTCATAACAAACTAAATAAGAGAAATATTATGCCTTGGAGAAATGCTGTGTATTCCCTAAAGATATCTTTGTTCTTGTCTCTTACTAAATGATTGACAGGGCAAAAAATGAAGTGATTAACTTCTAGCTGACAGAAAACAGTAAGATGGGTGTGTAATGATGGCACCCAGGAGTGGCATAGTGTCCTACTTATCTGCATTTTAAAGCAGCAGCTGCTGGGTCTTTTGCAATGTCTGCAGAATTTTAAAGAGAAGCAAGATTAGAAACAACAGTACATCTTTGCTATAAATGCCATGAAACTGGCCCTCACAAGGCAGAGATTGAACAGAAAGTGTTGGACATATATGAAATACTTACACTGGGAGTGAAAAAAGGCAGCTCTTATAGCTCTTGACATCTATGCAAAAATACCTGATGGTTCTGAATCCACCCAGACGTATGTTTTCACTGTCTACCAAACTTCCTCTAGACTGAGACATTTGTCTTGAAGATCTTTTTGAATCTTCCTAAAATAACTTGATTATGAAAGGATGCAGATGCTTATTATTAGACTGCCTCTATACAGTTAGAGAGATCCACACCAGAGAGTGCTCAGTTCTGCTAACTGGTTTGCAACCTCACTGTCCAAGGTTAATCCACTCTAGTATGTATGATCCACACTGCTTAGCACTGGGCTCAGGGTTGTTTTGAGACCAGGTTGCAACTTATGGCCCAAAGAAATAATTATTTTATGTGGTATTCTTCCTTTTCAAAGTAGTTGATGTAATGTGAACAGTATGTTGCAGCCTCACAGACCATGTGTCTAGCATGACACCAGAATAGTGCTGCGTGTCCTAAACAAGTAGCATGAGGGTGTACAGAGGTCTCTTAGAGTGAAAGTCTGCAAGACTGAGTCATGCAAAGGGAACTAAACCCAGTGTTGCCTTATCCACACTTCCCAAAGAAATCTGAAGAGGTAACTATCCTAAGAGTAACCTATTCACTTTTGGTCTTGAAAGGAATTAGTTAGTCTGCTCCGAGTAAACAAGCATTTGTTTGCTTGAGAGTAAACAAGTAGTATAGAATGAGCAGTCAAAGCCCTATGTGTAAAATGGGCTGCTACACTACTTGGATTACAGTCTTACTCAAAGAATTGTGGCAGAGTAACATATTTTCCGAAATATCATCTTCTTGTCAAGAGAAAGCCAAATCTAACATATCACATTGCAGCAGCTGGAATTCCTATTCTGAAGTGAAATTAATTCATTAATGTGAATGCTGTTCACAAATTAACTATGTTATTTTCCATGCTAATCATTGATATTGTCTTTAACACGGTCTACAAGTTTAAGGGTTACCTTGGGAGAAAATGGCAACTCTCAGAGCTCTACAGCAGCATGAAATTCCAGGCTGGCATGTGATTTGTTTTAGATATTGCTATGACTGTGATTGTAATTGCATTGGACTTTCTTGATGATCACTGTTCAGAAAGCTTCAAACCATCCTGAAAATCAGAACCATTTCTAATCTTACCTCTTTGATAGTCACCTGAAGAACAGTAAGGTAAAAGGGTATTGAATACAGTCTGTGATGCAACTTTCTGGAGACTGATAGGTTACTCAAAGCTGAGACTAAGATTCACACTGACTATTTTTAACATCTAAAATGGACTTAGATGGATTTTGGGCACCAAGGTCTTACTGCAAAATTCAGAGTTCCTATCCCCTAGACCAAGCATTTTAGACTACATTTGCTCTTACGTATTTATGAGAAGCTGAATGTCTCTTTCTCTCATTTAAACATTTATGGAATTCACATTTAAAGCAGAGAAATATCCAGACTGCATTTAAACTCTAAAGTGGTCAAATTTATTATGCTTTCAACACACCTAACAAACACATAAAAAAATGAATATTTACTCTTTTCTAGTAGTCTAGTGGCTAGAGACCTACTTGAGTATGGGACATTGAAGATTTTGCCACACCATTGACTGAGGAAATAGGAGCTATAAATGCAGTTCCTTCAGCAGACTGAAGCCAGAATACTCTAACCTGCTCTAACCTGCAGGTTGCCATTTGTGGAAAGGACATTTTCTACTAATTTCTCTTGAAAGGGCAGTGTGACTGAAGGGGTCAGGAAGTTTGGGATAAAGAAGTTAGTGGGGACCCCTCAAGTGGAGATTGAGGTATGCAATGGTGAATGACATGTCCTGGCTGTCATCAGTGCTTGCAGATTGGCTTTGACTGGAACAGCAATAATGTAGGGAAAAGGGATATGCACCTACTGGAGTGTTTTGCAAAATGTGAGGAACATCACCATCACCATCATGTCTTCCTCTTACATTTTAAACAGACACTGCTGCTTAGTAAGTGCCTCTCCTCACTTGTACAATTTTGGTCTCAAATTCCCAGAAGAGCTGGTACCTAGTACAGAGACTGGAGCTAGGCTTTCAGCAAGAGTGAGAATTCAGACATATTCCAGCATTTAATTTTTCCACTCAGCTAAATCCAGGGCAGAGTGACTGAACCTAAACCACTCCTAAGGTGGTGGTGTGCTCTGTAAGGGAGCTCTATTAAGGATGCATTTGGCCAAACTCCTTGCTTAGCACAGCAAAACTGAATTCCCTATTCAACACCTCCATTTACTGTAAGCAGAACTCACGTAACAAAGGCACCTTGGGTCACCCTCTCTAGACCATGCTTTATGAGGTATTGTGACACCAAAGCTGGGCCTCTGTAGCTCATAATATGGCCTGAGTTTTGTGTGTACTTCTACCAGTTCTACAGGTAATATTTGAGTCAGCTATGCTCCCTGTCTCTGCATACTCACTCCACTGCCTGAGGATTGCTCCTGCAAGCTACCTTGGCAAATGCTTTTAACAAAGTCAGTTTCTCCCCTCATCAATCAGCAACAATATTTTTATGCAGCAGTCAAATTCTCTGCTTTGACCAAGAAGTCTATTCTCCTTGAGTGACACTGAGAACTATTCAGCATGGAGAGTGGCTCAGGGTCTGACCCATTTGTATTGACTTGAGAGAGAACAAGAGGGTGCTATGTTGTTGAATGGCAACATCAATTCCTTAAACACTGCATTTAGATCAATGAAAATAGATCAATACATCACTTCAAAAAAGTAATGGAAAGAAGTCTCATAGGCTTTCCCTTAAAAGATAGAAGAGATAAAGAATAGTATTTGTTGCAAACATAATGAACCAAATAGTGGGACAGTCCTACAGAAAATGCACTAACCTCCTTCACAGACTGTCACTAAATGGGATTATCTCAAAGCTCACTTACTTGGCTCCTTGCTGTTAAGAGATGCAGCTCATCCCTGACTTTTACAAAACAAAATGTAGAGGTTTACCAAATAAAATGAGATTATCTTCTGCCTACATAGCATAAGGAAAAGGATGAGGACAGGATTTAAAATAAGGTAGGAGTGATGTGACAGCAATGAAAAAAATTATTACAGTGGTCTGGGAGAGCCTGAACAAATCAGAACATTAAAACACAGAGACCGTCACACTACCATGCCTTGCTAAAATATAAGCATTTGTTAATTTCCAGTTAACATGAATCTGAAAAGAAAGCTATTGAAACAGCATTATTTGCATGGTTGTACTAGGTGCAGAAATATGTTTTCAAGTAGTTAAAATTCATCCCACTTTATTTATGAAGAGTGATTTGTTTGTGAAGAAGACAAATGAAGCACAAGGCATCATGGTGGTTTAATTGTGGTTTAAGTGATGACTCATGAAATTTGAGAAAATGGCCAGATTATGGAATGGAAGAGAATTTATTGTGATGATCTTATTATGTCCAGTGAATTGTGATGTTATTTAACAGAGCAGAATTCTTAGAATACTAAAATATACCATTGATAAAGGTGCATTTTATTTTCCTATTGATGCAAGGACTTGAATGGAGTAATCTTTTAGAGGAGTGTAATCCCATTCTTTTTGAAACTCAGCAAGGACTGAATCCAAATTAAGCTAGAAAAATGAATTTGAAATACACAGCTGGACTGCAAGAGTGAAAATGCACCTCAAGGGATGGACTATAATTTCAAAACACTACTCTAAGGAACAAGTACTGAACAGTGGAGTCTCACTAATTTGCTTCTCACTGAACCCTAAAAAAGAATAGATGTCAGTAACTATAATCACAGTGAACATCCTCTAGGTTTGTGCATTAGAGCCCGAGACCTAGACAGCCCAAATCCCATCCACTTCACTCTGAGTTCCAGACAGACACAAAGCATGGCTGAAGGGTTGAAAGATGGGAAATGTAATGACTGTAACTGTGCTGTTGAAGTAATGAAGATCTAAGAAGCATGACTGATGAGCTATTAGATAATGGGTTAAAGAGCAAGATGCCTCTAGTTCATCAAAGGACTAATGGAAATGTACACAAGGTACCTGCAGTATACTATAGAGAAGGATGGGGAGATGAGGAGCCATCCAAACATAGCATTAAAAAGGTAGAGCAAGAGCCACACAGACTGATATTAACCATTGCAGCTCACATGTGTATTTCATGTATGTTAACCAATCAGAGCATGAATGGCATGAGGGAAAATAACTTGTAGAAGACCATGATTTAATATATAGAGAAAATAAGAAAAACCCCATGCATAAAAGAAGATGCAACTTGAACTGTTTTTAAAATTTGAGTTACTATTTTGTGACACTTGATCATGTAAAAATACAGTATTGGAGTGGACACAGGGTCAGGCTACAAAGGAGGAGTTTAGAAATATTGCCCAGGCATGAGGCATAATTTCATAGGCCTTCAGGAAATGTATAGAACAGCTACACAGCATGATTGCTCAGCAATCTGAAACTATAAACATCTGATTTTTTTATTTTACCAAACACAATTACCAATTAATCAGCTGTTAGAGAAATCTACGACAAACAAAATATTGGCAGAGGAAACTTTAGCCTGCCTAGTAGATGGCTGCTTTTATAAGTGAAAAGTGCTAAGAATAGGAGAAAATAGATTCTAAAAATAGTTAATCAGTCCAAATAAAACTTTGTTTATTCTTGTAATTGGGGATGATTAGATTATTCTGTGCACACTTTAGGAAAAAAAAAAATCACAGAAATACAAATCTTTAAGTCCCAGACTATCATGATTATTTAACATTTATATTTTTGCACAATCATTCCTTACCACATCTAATTAGACTTAATTACTTCTGTTGGTACTTCATTATTCCAAGAATAGCCTGCATAGCTGATTTTTTAGATGCTTTTTGGCCCATAAAGTCTTATTACCATGTACACAGTGTGAGCAGAGGTGAAGTACATCAAGAAAAACATATCTAGTGTTTGATTTCAAGAGGTTGTAGTGCTTGTGGTATAAATACCACTCAGAGAAATTCTTACTGAGGTATTTGAACTAAATGTGAGCATGTTTACTTTCTAGCAATATTGTAAGAAAGCACAAATGTTGTTGCCACATCTCAGCATTCCTGAGCCTCTCCTGGGGGTATTGGGTTTTTATAATGTAATAAAGACACAATTACAATAAATATTCCCTTTTTGCTGACTGGAAAGACAAATTCATAGACTCATAGAACAGTTACAGATGGAAGAGACGGTGAAGATCATGAGTGCAGCCTTTGTCTCAGCCCTATGAACTTGCTAAATGATGCTCCCCAATGCAACATCCACCTGTCTCTTAAACACCTCCAGGGATGGGGACTCAAGCACCTCCCTGGGCAGCCTGTTCCAATGGCTCACAACCCTTGCAGTAAAAAAATTCTTCCTGATATGTTACCTGAACCTCCTCTGGTGCAATTTCCATCCATTTCCCCTCATCCTATCACTCTCCACTAGGGAGAACAGAGCAGTCCCTGCCTCTCTGCAACCTCCCTTCAGGTAGTTAGAGAGAGCGATGAGGTCTCCCCTCAGTTTCCTCTTTTCCAGGCTAAACAGGCCCAGATCCCTCAGTCTTTCCTCCTCAGGCTTATGCTCTAAGCCCTTTAGCAGCTTGGTAGCCTCTGTCCCCTCTCCAGCACCTCAATGTCCATATTCTAGATAAAGGGTAGAGACAGATAGGAGTCTAATAAGCTTGGACTGCTATCAGCTCATTTCCAGAATTGCTCTGCAAAGAAGTAATAGAAATGAAAACTTCATAGAGTCTCTCTTTTTTTCTGTTCTTTGTCTTGTAACAGATATGGATGCAAGGCCAGATATGTGACATAGGAAATATATTTGTCTTATGGTGATGTATTTTCAGTGGAGTTTGAGTCAACATGGCTTCTTTGTGATTCCAGTACCTTCCAGAACCTTGACAGAATTTAGGGAGTAAGAGACTGGATTATCCTTTTCTTAAACCTCTTAGAGTGTTCTTTTTCATGACATATCATATCTACAACCAGAGTCTAGTTCATATTGACCTGAAACTTAAGCATTAGAAGTCCTTTTATGATCTCATTAAAAAAAACTGTCTCTGTTGAGTCTCCTTTTCCATTTTGGCTGCAATAAAAAAATCCAACCTCTTTTCACACATCTAATTCAGAAGTTTCAGATATTTTACTTCAGACCCTTCAGAGTTCTATAATTTAAAGAGTCTCAGATGATTTATTCAAAATCTATCTTCAATAAATGTAAGCTGATGTCCTAAAGTGAACGAACAGCTCATTTTAGTGCTTCAGCATCACTCCATATCTCTCTAACAATATCACCCTGTATTTTTAGTTCCTGAATCAATGCAGAATCTGAGATTTTTAGCTCCAGAATGATACTACTTATCCTCCTAGAAGAAGAACTTAGATAGGATGGAAAATTCTTTGTGTTCTTTAAATAGGCAGAAGCACTTCTAAAAAGTAACTTGGAATAAAATTCTTGTTAGCACTAATATATGAAAAAAAAAAGGAAATATATTTGTCTGAGCTATGATGGTATATGACTCCTTGATTCACATCACATTAATCATTATTTCTATTGACTGCAGATGGGTTTTACTGCTGTTTGTAGAAGACTTATTACTAAAAGTTTAATAAACATTTAGAGTATTTCCCTTATTCCTTATACTTGTCTGTTTTTCTCAAAAATAACAAAATCCCATTTCAAATTGATGTCCTCTGTAGCTCTTGAATGTATTTAGTACCCAAGGCAACTGACAGAAAAATGAATGCAAATCTTATGTGTAAAGTGCTGGAGTATGTAGTGCATTTCCATAGATGGAACACTAGAAGTTCAACTACAGTGACTTAATACTTTTATAACATTTCCTAAAAAAGCAGCATTGAAACCTGAGCATAATTGAAATGTCCCAAATTCAAACACCAAAAACCAAGTAGTGATTTTCCTTTCACTCATCTCAATGCAAATTAAGAGCTGCTGCACTGAACCACGGAAATGATAGCAATTGAAAAGTTTAGGGAAAGGAAACTTCAATCCTTCTGCACACTGTCCACATTAAAAAAGAATATCTGCCCAGTGCCTGATGGCTTTGGGATGGCAATAGAGAAAAATTAAAACTAAAGTAACTTAAGAAGCAGCTACCATACAACTCTTTCACACTCTATTAAGAGGAAAACAATCTCATCTTCTACAGGCTCTAAATACAGCAATGGTCCTTTCATTCAGCTGGATAATTTCCAAGTCATTAATTCAGTCAAATTGCCTATTATTTCATACCTTCAGTGGGAAAAAAAACACCTGTCTGTTATTTCTTTTACATTTTCCCCCCAGATTCCTTACAGCCAAAGCTGCTGCAGTCCTCATTAAAGGCAAAACTGTCCTCTGAATTTTATTCAGACTTTTAAAATTGTGTTGGTATTCTTAAAGGGACCCTATAGGCAAGTACTGCTAAATGAATGTCTATTACTTGTGCAGCAGACACATATAGGCAGGTAAATTGATTACTGAGGACAAGGAATTTAAAAGAAATTTCTGCATTTCTAGTAATGTTCTGTCTAAGAATTTTCTGAATTTTAGCAGCAAACAACAATATCAGTTAAAATAGAAAAACCTTTAAAAATACACAGCCTTAAAAATATCAAGAAAATAAAAGATGATTCCATTTACACAGTAGCTATAACAAAAAGTCATCCTTATTGGCCTGTGTTAAAAGGCAACATATCATTGAGATATGAAATAAATTCTCAGGCATTTGCTGAATTAGATCAGATTTGCAGGAAAGAACAGTTATTTGCACAAAAAGAGTAAAACTCATCTGCTTGCCAGGCTTCGTTTCTGCTTGCATGGAAATTTATAACCTGTGCTGAATGTCTGTGGATGCTGCACCTGCATCAGGAGATGGTGTGAGCTATGGACTTCAATTGACCTGTCATCTTCTAGCAGTAACAACTACACCTGGCTAGATAGTAAGCCCAACACAGAAAATGATATCTAGTGTGTAAGGGTCCACTTCTATTAATTCATATTTTGTTCTTACTGCTATTCTAATTAATTATTAAAGTATAAGATTAGATTTCCAGAGAATTAACAAAAAAATTCAGGTCTTCTTCAGTTTTGCTGAAAGATCTGCTAAAGTTCATGAGCCTTTCAAGATGAATTCACACTCAAATATCAATGATGAAGGAAGAATTCTGCGTTTTACTTCTGGAACCTCTCATGATTCTGACTTGAAACCAGGGTAAAGACTGATGACTGTCATTGCACTTTATTTAGGGCTAACTTCAGCCAGAATGAAACACACACGAGCCATATTTGAAGAAGTGCTGTGCACTGAGATCATGCAGTTCCTCATAACTCTGGCAGAGACTTTAGGAACCTAGTTCTGACCATGCTATGTCAGTGTAGCTTATCCTACAAAGAGGGGTAGGTGTGAAACCAGGACCAGACACTAGAATGCTAAACAACAGCAACATATACTACTAAAATCTAAGTTAATTTATTAACAGTAAGTGGATGTCATAAAAATCTGCCTGTAATGCCATGTCTGGATGAGACACTGTGCAGAATAACTCAGAGAGGGGAACTCACAGGACATTTTATTCACAGCTGCTCCATGCAGCACAGCATTCTTGTTGCAATAGCTCTCTGTTGATGTGGCAATGCTCTGACTGTCAGTATAGAAAGGACAAAATCACTTTCAATGCTTTTATGGAAAGGGTGATTGCATTTTGAACCTGCAAACCATGTTAGAAACATGGCTTCTACCATGCTTACTGCAGTGCTACTGAAAATAGTTTTGATTCTGTTTAGTCTCAGTTAATCTGTTCTCAGGATGAGTTTACATAGATACCTATTTCCTTGTATAGAAATATTGAAGAGACTGTGGATGTTTTCTAAATCTAAACTTTACTTCTTGTATAAGAATAGTTCTTGAAGTATTCTTAGCAACATGGATCTTGACAGACAGAATTCTGACTGGTTGGGTACAGACAGGAACAGTAGAAAGGACTCAACTCTGGCTTTGTATCTTCAGCCATGTGCAAGAAAGTGGCAAAATATTCCTTGATGGCCATTAGGTTGGGCTTCCCTTTTGTGATTGATAACCTATGATCCTTATTTGTAAGAAATTGTCTTACAGTCTCTCCAGAAAGGAGCAATTACAACAGTCAGTCACTGCAACCTCTAACTGCATTCTGAAACATCTCAAGGACAGAAAGAAAAGTTGTCTGCACAGATAGTGCTTTTTAAAAGGGAAAATGACAGACCTTTTTGGCTCCCAGAAAGAAAGAACTATTGATACTTCTTGAAAATGGAGAGGACATGTATCATTAGCTGCACGCCAAGGTAAAAACTATTCCAATCTGGCGTGACTAAAATCTAAGTGGTTAGAAATATGAGGTTAAAAAGAAATCAAATCCTTGTATTCTGTCAAGTAACTGCTTCTGTCCCAATTTTTCACAAAGCTTTTAGCTGCTACCTGCTATGCCAGGTTCTTTTTGAACAACCAGGAGGAAGATGTGGGAGCAGAAATAGCAACATGCTATTGCCTTCTTTGTAAGCAGTGGTTTGTACAGCAGTAGGTATTATGTGGTGCTAGCAGGTGTGTTGATAATTATAGCAGCACAATATATTGGGTGAAGGAATGGAGTTGCCTACAAGGTCAACTGAAAAGCGTAAGAAAAAGTGGGTAAATGTTTCATCATTATAATTCCTATTTAATGAGGAACATCTGGCAAACTCTTCATCAGACGGTTCTGTTACTCTTCGATTATTTGCTACATTTGTAGATAAAGCAATTAGAGCAAGTACTTGTAAGAGAAGTGTGAGCCACAAGTAGAGTCTTTACAAGAGATAAAGTTGGAGGCATGGCAGAATGCAGATATACACATATACTCCATTTACTCTGAATACAAGGCACATTCTGATACAATCAAATCCCAGCTGCCAAAGCTGGTGTGTGAGAAGGATAGAGACAGGGCAAGCAATGCAAGTCCTGCGCTTACACAGCAGCCTGCTAGGGCTGGTAGCCCTATGCTCAGCTGGATTCCCTTGGACATCATCTTCCCCTACTGACCATTTCCACATGACCAACACTTACAGCAAAGAGCAAACTAGCAACATCTAAACCAAGATCTATTCAACATGATGCCAGCAGGGGCTGGGAGGACCTGGACTTTCCGTTTCAAGACTGTTCCCTGACACAAGGTGGGGTGACGGGAAATGGTCAAATGGACTTGCTGAGAAGTTCCATATGATCCCCAATTCTGACAGGCAGTTCTCCACATCCTTTCCAGTCTCACTGTAGAGTTAGTAAAGTCATTTGTATTTCTAATAAGAAATAAAACCAGCAAAACCTACTGGTTCCACTCAGCCTCATCACTTAACTTGGCTGGGCTCCCTTCTCGTGGATGGACTTCCTTGCAGCGAGACAAAAAATCCTCCTCATTTATCTTTATTGGAAGGCACTTCAGATGGGAATTCCCACTCCTCTTTTCAGCAGGGTTATATCCCATTTAACACTATTGTCAGTTTGTTCCAATGCTGCTAATTTGCAGAGTCTGTTCTACAGTGTCTTTTCCATGCAAGATTTCAGGTAGAAAGCTCTTTAATAGGGGCCAAGCAGCCTTATCTCCTTCTCTCAAATTGTTCACTGTGCTAAGAGCCTCTGCTAGCTTGCACTGTGCCCATGCACATATTTAGAGTTCCAACTTTTGACTATATTCCCACAAGCTTCTATGTCAATGAGATTTCTTCTCTCTATGTTCATGGTCTAACTTACTGTCTTGTACTTTTCCAGTTGAGAACTGCATAAACTGATAGTGCCCTGTTATACTGGTTGACATGGAAACATCATAAGAAGCTGGTTGTTGGATAAGACTATTTTTTTTCCACATAGAACAAACACAGCTTTAATGCATGTTTTGCTGACTCACTTTCAGCCATTTTAAGCCACAGACAGTTTATCTTCATTGACACTTTCCCCTCCCTGCACCAATGGCTCATGTTCTGAGTCTCTGCTTAGAAACGAGGCCAAAACTGACTGTCTTTGTTATAGAAATTTAAAACAAATTCTATTCCTGCACCTGGCCAAGTTCTTCATCATCATCTTCTGGCTTGGAAATTATTCTAGCTGACACTTTCCTGCCAGATGAGTTTCCAAACCAGAAAGCAGGTAGTCCCACTAGGGAACTGAAAAGCAGAATGTATGTGCAATGAAAAGCTATTAAAGCATCTCTTAAGAAAAGGAAAAGGTGCATTGCTTCTTTAGAGCAGACATCACATGTCAAGCACATTACCTGTTCTGGGACATTATTTCAATAAGTTACGAAACAGAACAATAAGAAAAATAGCCAGAAGTATGTACTACTTACTCCTACAGAAGCTCCTAATAGCAGAGCTGTTTCAGCAGGCATTAATAATTCAGCACTGAGGACATGATTTTAGGTCTCAGCCAGTTTTTCCATATCTAACGAGTTTCACTGATAATGTAAAGATAAGATGAATTAGCCGAGAATGGCTTTGATAAGGAGCTGCTTTATATTCTGTTTTATATTCTGTTTTTAGGCAGAGCTTGTTATCTGAGATTACCTTAGGCTGCAGTTTATTCACGCGAGGCTCAGTCCTTTGAGGTGCTCAGCACTGTATGCATCAGCTCTTAATCTTGAACACAAAGTAATCAATGATTTGCAAAGCCATGACCAGATAGAAATAAATCTGGTTTTTGTCCCCCTTTTCAGCACAACTGGAGAATCATCCCTTCCCAAAAGGTTTGCTGGGCTCTTGGTTCATGCAGCAGCTAACGATGCATCGCATCGTGCCTCCAGAAGGAATCAGTTGGACTAATTTCATACTAGCTACCTACGAGTGGCAGATAGGATAAACATGAAGATGCAAAGGACAGAACTCGTATCGAATACAGAGATGAGACTGTTTTGACTGATGTGTTTACATGTTCAGTTTTCACTCTCCATTAACTGCTTCTTTGTCTCTGAGATGTTATTAAGAATTGCAAATGAATCTCATTTTTCCTTAACTGTTCTTTAGTATCAACACTGAAAAAACATCAGATGCATAAGAAATATAGTAAGTGTTACAAAAAAAAGGTAGTAGCTTGTGATGTGGCTAAGAGTTTCAACTGGCTATATATCAAATATATTGATTTTCACAATCCTAGGGTATAGGTGAAGCATACTGTTATATTTACATCATCACATTTCAGTGTGGTTGTCTAGCACCAAAATGTCATAAAACTATAAACCTGAAGACCTTTGAATTGTGAATAATCCAAGGCTAAAAATCCTCATATCCATCTTTCAGCTGGGAATGGCAAATTGGCTGTATGTCTTAATTAAACCATTTCAGTTAAGGACCTATGAAAATGTCATGGGCATAACACAAAGTGTGAAGTGCTCGCAGCTCCCACTGACATCAGGGAGAACTCATTACAAAAAAAACCTGACACCCTAACCAGAGAACAAAAAACCAAACCAAACCAAAAAAACCCACCCCCAATCAGCCTCTCTCTGGATATTCCCTGTTCTTCAATGTTACTTGAGTTTATCTGAGTTCATTTCATCTGTACTTAGCAGCAGAATGAGGAATATGCTACTTTTTGTAAATGCCAAGAAAAATATGACCCTTTAAGGACATAAACAGTCTGAGTTTCTAAGGACACATTATATTTGCATTGTCAAAGATAAAAGTTGGTGTCATTTTTCTTTTTCATTTTACAGATAATCACAGGCTCTGTGAGCCAGATATTTCATTCCAAATGTGCATTTCAAAGTAATAAATAATATCTGCTGGATTTATTGCCTATTGTATTTGGTGATTCTTGGATTTCAGCATATCCCTCATCTTTCCCTGTTCCTCAGTATCTCTCATAACTAATAAAGACCTGACTATATAGTTATTCAATTATACTGCTCAGCTTCTGAACATCCACCTTGGGAAAAGGTCTCTCAAGCACACAGAGTCACCCTCCTTCCTTTGAAAATTAAGATTTGCACTCTTTCCTTGGTTCTGAATCTGAGAAGCTCTCACTGAAGCCTGTGAGCATAGAGTTGCCAGCAGCATCTGGACTCTGTATTCAGAGAAAGCACAGCTAAAAAAACAGTAATTCAATATTCAAAAACTCATACTTAACCAGGACATGTGAAATGCTCAATATTTCAAGGTTTCTATTTTCCAGTCTGAAATGGCATTTCAAGTGCAATAGTTCCTTTCACAAGTGTAGGTTATGTGTGTACCTATCTGACCATTTCCAAACATGCCTGCTAAATGCTATCATGAAAACCAGCTTTCTGCATTATGCCATTTATCACAGATTTTCAGGATGCATGCCTCCATTATGTGCTATAACCTGGACTGTTCAATTGCATAGGAATAATCCAAGGTAAGTGAAAAAACAGTACTAAAATTTCACTTTCCTCCACTTACCATCCAGTAAAGAGAATTCTGATAATTTCTATCATGCCATTAAAGTACAGACACAGCTATGTAAGCTCTAGCTATTTCCCTATCAAAACAAAACAATGCCTAGGTCAAACTCACCCACATTCAGTCTCCAGAAATTTAGATTGGCCTACAGTGCTCTGAAGCCTGAAAGAAATGTACACTGTGATGCCATAGCTGGAGTCATAAACTCATCCAGTTTGATGAGCATACACTGAACATGGGTGGATCCTTAAGAGTGCTAACAAAAGTGGCAAATGAATTTAGAAGGAATCCTGAGGGATAAGAATATGGGCAACAACCTAGCGTATTTAAACAGGACTATCAATGTTTCAAAGATATGTTGCAGTGTCACTGAAACACACAGCAGAAGCATTCACAAACAGCCAGAGAGCCTGATGTTACAGCTTCTTCAAGATATGTATATACATACTCTGTGTATGAGTGCGTGCGTGCGTGAGAGAGCGAGCGAGAGCAAAAGGAAGATATTCAGTCTGGGTGGTATTCAGGTCACACAACTTGAAGTGTCTCTAATATAGATGTTTACATGTCAGCTAATCACCTGAGGCTCCTTCCGCTCAACTGTGAGAAATAGACATTTTTAGGGCATGATTTGCCTGAGCAATTTTAGATATCTACTACTGGATGAAATGAATTGCACGCTGAAAGTGCCAAGTGCACTCCACTGACTCAAGAGAGATACTAGGCAACTAGCTGAAGTGAAGATGTTTGCAATGTACATTTTGGTACAGCATATATTTAACACTAACGTATACCTATTTGGATTTTCTTTTTATACATATATTTATATACACACACATATATTCTCTCTCCTTGTAACGAGTATTTAGGCATGAATATTCCATACCTCTCTGGTTCCCTCAGTACCTCCCTCCAAAAAGCCCTCATATCTTTATCATATTTCTCCTTCCAGATCTACACAACAGAGCTTTCCATCACCCAGCCATTAACATGCTCAGATTTCACTACCGTGATGTCTCCAAAAATTGCATTTCTCATGCAGATTGCAGATGCAACCTGCTGTGCAGCAATTCCAGGAGAATCCATGGAGCTTTCACCCAATGCTCAATGGCCTGGGGGGGTTTCCTGCCTCACAGAAGACAGCGAGACTGAACAGTGGCTGTAACAGACATAAAACCAGCCACAGATACCAGATTCAGTCTTCACAAACTGCCTCAGTCAAACTTCAGCTGTAACTCTGCAAAGTTCCCAAGCAAGAATTTCTGCGATTTGTTGAAAATTAAAGTCTAAGTGATATGGCATCCTACTCATTTCTAAGGAGTTCAGGAAACATGTATAAAGGTATCTGATGTGAAGTGGAGAACAAATTGTGCTGGAAATCACAGTAAACAACCCAAAGTACCTCAACCTTGATTTCCTTTCAGCTTCTGCTAAGCTGCTATGGCAAATCAGATTCTGTTCCTCATGGCTCAATAAAAAAGAAATTAATCAAAACACACTCCTTTTTAACACAAAATGCTTTATGTTTATATTGCTCATACCTATGAAAGCTATGAAATGTTTAACCCTAATTCTAGATAGAAGAAGAAGAAATCTAGTAAATCAACAGGAAGACCCCTTCATCAAGCTTAAGCTCTCTTTCCTCCAAAGCTTGGCCATTTCATACTAAATTTTCAATGGCTGCTCACATTCACCAAGATTTTTCAAGGAATATAGTTCTCTGATGTTTAGCTCTTCAAAAGTCTGTCAAATTCCATAGCCTGTGGGTTAAATAATATCAACTGGCATTTCCTAAGATTATCAATAGTAATCATGTGTAGCCTGAAAAATTTAACTATGGATCTGGACCTAGAAGGATCAAACAAATCACCTACCTATTTCAAGACATAAAGGCATAATCTTACAAGTGCAGACTTTAAAACTTGAGCTGAAAAGACGAAAAGGAAGATATGAATTTGCATGAGAAACACTAACCCCCCTCAATGTGTGTATGCAGCACATCATCTAGCTGGTGATGGATTGTTTACTTCATTAATCAAGAGCTGAAGGCTGAATTCTAATGAATTAAAATGGAAGATAGCAGAAATGTTTTTAGCCTCTCATTTCCGTTTTTGTATTCATTCATCTTCACCAACAAATAAATGATAAATAAGAAAATTTGCCATGTTTCATATCTATTTTCTCACTTTCAGCTTTTCTTTCTGTTTTTCTTTTCCTCAAGAGAGAGATATAATTACAAAGATGACATGGGCTTTCCAAAGAGTTAACAGCATGTCCTACTGCCCCTTCCTCCCCTGAAGTCTCATACTATGTTTTTAGTGTGGACTTTCTGATAACATCCAAATCAGAGATATAGGGTCTGTGATACAAAAGGTATCTAGGTAGTACTAGGAAAAAAATAAAAAAATCAGGAAATTCATGAGAAATATTCCAGGAGGCACTAGAAGGACAGAATGGGATAAAAAAAAATAAATAAAAAAAATCAGAAGCACTAGAGTATGCACAGAGAAAAGATCATATCAAAGAGCTACACAATTTCTTCTGAATAAATCATTCTTGATTCTTTTCCCATGGTTATATACAATGCTTAAGTGTGACTTCTAATTGCTTTCAGCCAACTGCTTCTAGCCATACATTCAACCCATTATCCCCGTATTAAATTTTACTTCGCTTCATTTAATAGAACTTCTTTTATATATCTCCAAAAAAAATGCTATGCTATTTTCTTAGGGGCAGGATAAGGAAATCATAGAATGAAAGGTAAAGAAGAAAACCCTGCATCTAATGCACCTCACATCCACTGGCAAATCTGTTTACTGAGCTTTGCATTTTCTCACCCTCTTTTCTGTTGGCTTTTCTATGAGCAGATAATGACACTTATTTTCAACTATTACACTCTACATACACCTTATTTCCTTGTGCTGCCTAGAACACAGTTATTCACTTTGATTAAGCTCTCTGGCAAAAAAATAACTATGCTTATACTCAGTGAAGGACAGCAAAATCACTACATCCCAAAGAAAGGAAAACAGTGAACTTGAACCATAAACCTGGCATTACAGCAACAGATTTGCAACATATGGTAATTTGCCTCTAGTTCCTTCACCAAAATAATCCACTGAAACAGAAACATCCTAAACTGTAAGAATAAAGAACCAAAATGCTAAATCCCAAACTTTTTACTTGGGTCTTTGACTGTAAAGAGTTTATCCATAAAGTAAAAAATTCTGTCTCTGAAAACAAGCACATTTCTGAACCCACATTTATTTTTTCCTTAGTGCTTAACGTTGACATAAGCTACCTTTGTAATGAATGTGTATGATTTGAACTAACAGTGCCTAGCACAATGCTGCAGGCACTGCTGCACTACAAACACATTATAACAATATGCCTCTCAAACAGACTCTGTTCTCAGAGTTGAACACAGCCAGTTGTGTGGGTTTGACTGCAAAAAATTTATATTAACAAAAGTGATTGAGGCTTTTGACATTTCCTGCTTGAGAGGTTTGGGGCATTTTTTGGAACAACTCTGGAATAAAAGAACAGCTTTTGCATTTGTGGTTTGGGAAGTGATGTTTAGATATGCAGCTAAAAGATCAAAGATTCCTGCAGTGAAGCACCAGGGCATATCAGCTTAGTGAGACAGACCACATCCCAAATTCATGAACTAGCAGAAACCCAGGCTCATTGGTGCACACACACAGCAATACTGTGCAGAGGAACTAGGCTAGTCCAGATGCAGCACAGATAGATCAGCTTGGCAGAGTGTGCAAGCTAATAAGCCTCAGCTCTCAGCAGGGCTTACCAGATCAATGCTAACTGAGCCTTGCTGCAGCTCAGGTTGGTAAGTTGTTCAGAACGCTGTGTTAGCCATTTGTGTGTACACCTGAATTGACTTGTGGTTGCTGGCTTAGACTTCTTGCAACATTCACCACATTTTGGGTTTCTGGCTTACATCAAGAAAAGTAAGTCTGAATCTGTCCCTGCATGTCCAATGACTGTAGCTTTGCACAAAATGCAAATTCAGGGAGCTATCAAAGCTCTTGACAATAAAGTCACTCTGTGTTTGGTCTTGAACTAACCCACCACACATAGAAAAGCTCCAGAAGTAAATATGGAGCTGGAGAGGTTAGAGAAGGTTAGAGATGCATCAAAACTGTGACAAGTCCAGCTTGACCTTGCTCAATAACAAGGTAACAGTGACCCATATCCTTTCAATCCTTGCTCTTTCTGTCAGGAGTATCAATTAGTGCTTCATGTGGTTGCTGCCCTTTAGAATAAGACCATCCATGTTAACATCTAAGTTTTTCCTTCCTTCTCTCCTACTTCACCCCTTCATGCTGAGGGCATAATGACAGAATGTAGAATTTAGCCTTAATTGGATCTCTGCAATGTTACCACCTGAATTAGCTCCCTCTGAATAATTATCACTGCCTGGAGGCTGACAAATTGCTTCATTCTACTTCATGATTGTCAGGAATTTCAAATTATATGCTGAGCATGGGGGGAGGAGGAGACAAAAATAATAAACCTAGAGAAGCATCATTATTAGGATTATTAAAATATTTGGCGCAGAGTCTTATATTCTCCCCAAATCCCCAAAGGGGTGAGCGACAGCAAGAACTTACTTTGCTAGGGGCACTTGGGCCCCTAGGTCCTTCCACCCCTAGCACCCAGTTTCTCAGCCAGCAATGACTATGCCAATAGACTCGCACAATCAAAGCAAAACTATGGCCACTGCTATTGTCTGGCTCATAGTTAGGCACTTCTTATTTTACTCATCACCCTATTTAGGATATGTACATCATCTTATTTACTCTCTCATCTGCATATTTGGTCTTGCTAGGTAGATCGCAATTTCTGTATAACAATTACCCTGATAGAAGGGTAAACACATGTAAGGGTACAACAGCATTTAGAATAGCATATAATAATCCTTGCTTTGTAAGAACAAGGTCTTGGGAAAAAAAGTGCTCTTTATGAGAACAATCATTCCATGCCAGGGCAGGACCTCAAACAGAAATGTAATACGTCTCTACACCACAATATCCATCTCAGATATGAAAAGAGCTGACAACTGGACAGAAATCTTCATCTCATAAAAGCAAATCACTATAAAACCATAATGCCCTTTGAAAATGGCTTGAAAATATCAGATTTTGTCCAATATTCACATTAATGATGACAGCATTTCTCCCTTAGGTTCAATGCAGATCCTCAAACTTCTTTCCCACCTTGCCAAATCCACAACTCAGAAGTCAGGCACAGACAAAGCAGCTGACAACACATTCTCAGGAGAAAGCTCTCTCTGCTTACCTGACATACAGTGACCTCTTCTGATTAGTCCTCAGGGAGCCAGACCCAGAACTCATGCTGTGATTCATCATCTGCTCACGCAGGTCATGGATTTTTGCCTCAAACCGAGCGTACTCTAAGGAGATTAAAAAAAACAGAGAATAAAGATATTTTAGTTTTCTTGACCTATATAATCATTAGGGCTGCTAAATGCAAATTAATACTAAATTAATCAGTGTAAGGCATGTCCTGAAAATTGAGGTCTAACAGAACTTTTGCATTAATGTATTATCTCAGGTAAATATATGTCCTCTTTACTGTGGTACCTGAACTTTTGAGCACTAAGTGAAAAGTCAATTAGCTAGTCCTTCTCTTGTACAGTTTCAAGAAAGGACAGAAGGCTTAAAGTGTGTTACCATATATCTTACAGTTTGCAAACAGGATGTTGAAAGCAGTTTTCCACTGTGTCATTCCTCATTCCAAACATTGATATACCTTGTTAGGGGCAGTAGGATGATGCACTAAAGTTAACTAATAAATCAAGCATTTAATGCATAATCCCGCTGAAGTGAAGGAGATATATCAAAGTCTAATTATCCCTGAAGCAGCTGTGAAATTTTTACATGAGCAATAAGCCATCTTATCTACCCAGCCTTCTGACAACTGGTCTCTGTCTCTTTCAAATAGGTGGAGCCATACACAGTCTTAGGGTGGGTGATCCCAGAAACTCAAAGATCTGTTTACATTGCAAGATTGGCACAAAACCACCTCCCGCACCTTGTTCTCCTCCATAGGTGTGCTGGTAGCTTTGTAAAATATTGTCACCTGCTGACTAGCAACACCTATGTTGGGACAAGTATTGAGCTAGAGGTGTATCATTCAGTGAGAGTCCTCTCTGAAAAAACACATCCTTCATAGAGCTTGGTCAGTGGGGGCCCTCCTGCTAGCATGTTCCCCTTGCTCACTGTGGGACCTAATGGGCTGAGTTTTGGTTTGCAGTAGGAAAAGTTGAAGTTTTGGAGACAAGCTCTAATTCCTTGAAACTGCCAACCTCAAGGTAATGCTCCAGCAACAGAGACATAATTCAACCTAAACCCAGGAAATCTACCAACATGAGCTAGAAGACTAACTTGAGGGGGTGTGCAAAATCCATTTCAGTGAGTCAGTGACACTTTGAAGAGTAAGATTGCGCAAACTGATGCCAATAAAAAGATGTTCCCTGTACCTCAATGTTTTATTTCACTGCCTGCTCCAAATGAAGGGTCCACATTTCCACACAGCAAGTCTGGAGCAGAAGTGAAACCAGTCTGCAAGGTTTCCTTCCTGAAAGGATGGAGGTACATCCCCCTAGATTACACCACCTCTTAGTTTAAGCAAATAAATCTATACTATGCATTTGTAACCTATTGGTTTGCTCCGTTTGTTGCTGTTGAAGCTGTGTGAGAATGCCATAAAACAGCAATATTCTCATTTTCTCCTAGCAGAAATCTCAGCATTATTTTTGTTTGATCATTTGCTGTTCACACTGGCTCGATTCCCAGAATGTCTAGATGCTTTACAACAACAACTAGCTCATTTTATTCAGTGCTCTTTAACTTTTCATTGGCTAGTAACATCTGACCTTTCCAAGATCCCACATTTTGCATAGATATTGAGCTACCTTCAAGCTGGCTGAGCAGAGTGGTTTGATATGGACTTTTGTGTTTATTCCTCACTCTTCTTATTTGCTGCATTTTAAAGCCCTTTCCATTGAGCTTCTTTGGCATTGCTTACTGAGTTTAAGTGACAGTGGTTACTTTGCCAGTCAGCTGGGAACCACTGCTGTGGTACAAGACTCTTCAGTCTTCCCACATACCTATGACTTCACTGACTGCAGCTGAAATTCTGTATGTCAGGAGAAGAGACACTCCTACATGCAGACTGTATTTCAGATTTATTCTGTAGCTTGTTTCTTGCTCATTTCTTTCACCTTTAAAAGCCCCAAATCCTCAGCAGAACTAAAGCTCCTACAAACAACCTGCATTGTTTTTAAAGAGGAGTTTAGTTTTGAAATGTTTACCCCAGTGTAGGATATAAGTTTGCACTATGTGAGTCACATTTGTTCTATTCCCCCACTCTAGAATTTATTTAATAAATAATCATCTTCTGAGCAAGGCTTTGTTTAACTTGTATTTCATTGTAACAAATTCAACATTTCTTCTTGGCAAATAGGAAATGTGATCTTAAAACCAAAAAGCTTGCATGTCTCTTCCTCATACAGTGTCAGTCCTCTGCATACAGACAAAATACTACAATTTTAAGGGTTGTTACTGGGTCTCTTTCATGTGTGGTGGACACACTGAAGAAGACATTAAACATGCAGTGTAATTCAGCTTCTTTGATGTTTAACATCTGGCTGAGGCCAAAGATATGAATGATTTACATCAGAGTAGCTGTAATGGCAGCTTTCCCTTTAATAAGCAACCATATCCCAGGCAGACTCTTGTGTGTGAGGTGTGGGAGTAACTTCCAGATTTAGACACCAATCTGGAGAGTGACAAGACAGAACTGAAGATCTGACTCTCTCTAGCACAGCATCCAGCTATTTGCAACTTGAACACCAGCTCATGAGATACTCAAATGACTACAGCTTGGTCAGATGATAGCTTGTGTTCTGACCTCAAAGCACATTTGTAACTTAACTGATTTTAACTGACTGTAAATTTATTCTGAATTTAACAATTTGGGACACACTTTGAAACCACAACATGTCTTAAAAATTGTCTAATAAGTGTGTGATTGAAGTTCAGGATTCAAGCTCTTGATCTCTGCTTGATACTAAAAAATACTGAAGTGCCAATGATATTTCTGTTACTTCATGTTCCTGTGATACTTTTTCCTTTGGATTCAAATACACAGATAATTTGAAAATAACCAAATTTATGGGTCTGTATTTTCTTACAGTACTTTCTTCATATTTATTCATCAAAAAATACTGAAATGTACACCTGTTCCTTCCTCATGACAAATGGCTGGACCAAAAATGGAAGGGCCATCAATGCAGGTAATATTTAACTCATGTGAGGTTTTTCAATCTCAGGGGCTCCTAGTTCTCCTACTGATGCCTAGATACTACACTGATGGCTGCATTTGAAATGTGAACAGAAAAAGGAAGAGTGATGCTCTATTTCTGCCATTAGATCTGGTATGGTAGACCTGCCTATGGGGAAAAAGTCTTTTTTTAACACTTTTTTTAATATATGGGGTCTTCCCAGAGGAGCTGTTTCCTAATTGCTTTGCATTTGTTAGGTAAGAATAAATGGCAGAGCTAATGTCCAGAAAAACATTTCATGTTTCCCTCAAATTCAGCACTCAATCTAAGTAGCAGACTTTCAAGACTCTTACACAATTAAAAGGACACTGAGGTTGTGACATGCTGACAAGAAATAGTTAGAGTTGATTCATTAATTTCATGCCCTTTAAAGAAAGAAAGAACAAGAATGTGTTGCTGCTGGAGCGCATCATTACTGAAATTTGCCAAACTTGACTTACCAAAATCCATCTACAAAGGTCCTACCCATTAACTGATTATCTAATGATCTAACAAACTAACTGTGGTAGCTTAAGAAACTGATCAAGTTATGCATTGGACTAAAATGGAATAAGGGTGAGCAAAGTGCAACGTGTATTATTGCTGGGGTCAGACCAGATGATATAATCAAATGAAGCTAGTGCCATTCAGTGTGGGAGAAGAGACTTGTGCTGTGAGGAATGGCCTGGCTGCAGGGACAGCAAGACCACTTTTTAGGGCTCTGTTACTGGCATGTTGGGCTCTGCATGCTGCTTCAAGTAAGAACCTATTTTTCCAAGAGTCTGTTGGCTCTGCTCAACTCGTTGGGCAGTCAGGAGAGAGAGAAGAGTCAGCTTGAATTGTTACTGTGTGAATTGTCCCCAAGTTGGACCAAGGCCAAAACTGAGTGTATTTATCAAATACAGACAGCAGTTTGAATAACTAACATTTGCCTGCTTCATACAAGATTTATCAGTCTGAATATGCAGACAAAGCACTGGTGTTTTTCCTTCTATCTCATTCCAACCTCTTGCCAAATGCTATATCTAGGGCTCACAGATATTCTAACCTTTGAATATCAATGCAACTTTTTGCCTTTCCAAAGCACTTGCACATGTTGAAAGTCCTTTGGAGGTAATCTTCAGACACCTTGAACCTTCTCTTTAGTTCACATACTGAGAACTTATAAAACCATAAATGGTCAGCCCCATTAAAAACCCTCAAAACATCTAAAACCTCAATCCCTAAAGTAATTCAATGAAAATGAAACTTCATGTTTAGCTGGCCGAGATTAAAACTATGATCTGCAAAATCTTACCTAATCCACTTTAGCATCTGAGGGCATGCAGACACCAACAATTTTACTGCTGAAGTGATTTAGATACCTGAAATCCTGCCACCCTGTCTACAGCTGTGCAAGTGGATACCTCCATGGTGGGGAGGAGCTGTTTTTGCTCAACCTCCCTTCTGATTTTCCTAGTTTTGATGGCCTGTAGTCTGATGCTCTATGTGAGGGGCTGTGAGTCTGATTACTCAACACTTAAGTTTCTCCACACGCTGTGAAGGAAAATATCATGGGTTTGTGAGATCCATGTTGGATAAAAAGACATTAAGTAAAGATGGGATGAGTGTTTCTGTGATTTAAGTACTTTCATATACATGGAGCAAGGACTTTTTCAATTCAAATAAACAGATACTGAAATTTTAGGTTCAAGCACTCCAAGTCACTTCAGAAACAGCCTAAAAACCTAGGATACTTGAGCATACAAAAAAGCTCTTGGAAATCTCCGATGCATTTGAGAGACTAAAACTGAATGCAAGAAACCAAGCCTTAGAAAATCATAGTGAAAATCAAATCATTTCTAAATCTAAAAACAGCAAAGACAGAGATTTTACATCTAATGGCTTGATGATACTTTTTGGTTATATAAGGAAAGAATAGCTGTGATAAATGAATAAATACACTGCAGCTTTTCTATGAGAAAGAGTTGCACAATTTCACAAAGCTATATTACTATTATTTTTCACTTTTAAATTCATAATAAATTGGTAGCTTTGATTGATCCCACAAGTTAATAGTCAAGCAACTGAAATGCTGACATATTATAAAATAGTGAAAATAATAGTTCAGCATCACATTACTAGTTTGAACTTTTTTAGTGCTGGCACCTTTAGAGAGATAGCAATTCTTTCTGTCAGCAGGTATCAAAATTTGCTTTCCTGTGTAATTCAGGATCACCACTGTTTGCTTCTAGATGATAACAGATTTCCTAATTGCTGCTTTTGTGCTTCTAAACTAATGCATCTTTAGCCCACTTCAGCAAATGGTGAAGCAGTGATGGCTATAATGCAAGTGGGAGATTGGAAAAAGTAAAATATATCTCTGTCAGAGGGTGAAAGGAAAGTAAAACTCAAACTGTCCAATTTGTTCAGACAACACTGCTTGCAAAACAAAACAACAAACCAGGAAGGCATTAGCTAGAGACACAATTTTTATCACCTCAAAAAGGGTATGTGAAATAATTCTAGGCACTACAATAAAGAACTAGCTGCCAGACCAGCTTCTCCATCAGGATCATTTGGCATAATTTCCATAGATTCAGGCCAGCCTAAACCTGCTGAGATTTTCTTCTGTTCTGTTGATGGGAACACAAATTGTATGGCACTACAGCAAGTCATGAACTTACTGTCTTACACATCTGAGATGGCAAGGTACATAATACTATTATTATGGTAGTATTATTTATGCTACTTTCGAAAAATCTTTTGTTTTCCCCCCCCTCTGTCTCCTCTTAGTAGATGTCTTAACTGAATGGGTAAGATTTAAAACAATAGAAGAATACATTTCTTCCTACAGTTAGAGTTTTCCATCTCAGCCCTTTGCCCACAGTGTTGTCAAGTCACCACTGTTTATGCATAGAGGTGATGCAGACCAGCATCAGGACTTCAGATGACTAGGTCTGATTCTTGCTTTTCCACAGATCTACAGTGTGAACCTGGGTGAGTCACAAAGAGTAAGTCTCATCATAGTATGATATAGTATATATCATATATAGAGAGTCATATTTACCATACTATACGATACATGATGGAGAGCAGCCCTGCAGAAAAGGACTTGGGAGTGCTGGTGGACAAGAAGCTGGCCATGAGCAANTCCCTGCCCACTGCTGGGGGGTTGGACTAGATGACCTCCAGAGGTCCCTTCCAACCCTAACCATTCTATGATTCTATGATTCTATGATATAACATATATCATATACTATGATACCTTAGGCAGAGACATAGATGGTAGATTAACTTTATGTCCTTGGCTATGCTTTCCAGGTTCCTAACATCCCACAGCTCTGAAAGCCTCTGAAACTACAGTAATACACACAAAAAATGAAAGTGTGCAAAAAGACATGAGCTGTAATATGTTTGGCTGATATTTTATGCCTTCTGTTTATTTTTAAAAAAATATTTGATTCAATTTTTGCTAAAAGTACCCTGATTGCTGTTGTTAGATAATTAGGAGTTCCAATCTATAGTTGTCCAAGGTTGCAACACAGCAGGTTAATGATTGTGAGAAATCTGTGTGGTTTGTGGCTGTTTTGTAAGAAATAAACATCTTATGGTCATGTACTGTTCACTACACTTTTGGTTCTTGTCTCTTCCTCTACCAAGTTAGGAGTTGGACTTGATGGTCCTTGGGGGTCCCTTCCAACTCAGGACATTCTAAAGTCTGGTGTTGGTCACTGTCAGGGATATAGTTCTGGACAAGGCTATCTTTGGATCTTATATTGTATGGCAAATGCTATGCTTTTAATAAGTCCATCAGTCAACTTAATTCCTGAGAGAAAAAGGTACACACAGTTCTGATGTCATCAATAGTGACGCTATAGTGTGCATCACTGGAGAAAGTTTGCTCAAAAGGCCCTGTTCCACTCATTATGAACTAAGCAACAGAACAAGTTTTGCTGCTATCTTTTATCAGTCATAACACTCCCTTGAGCTCACTCAAAGGAAATGACAAACAGGTTTAAATGCTGGGGAAGATACATTTATATTTTATTATTTTTTTTCTCTGTTTGTATATATCTGCTTGTTTTTATTGGAAATTTTTCCACACCCCTTTTTCAGGAACCTTTCACAAACTGACACTGGCATATTTGCTGATTTTACTCATTGCTTTGGCCTTTAAAACTACAGCACAGTTAGTCCATTTATGTCTTTGCTCTTTGATATTGGTAGGTTGTCTTCCTTTACCAATATGCTGATATTCACACTTGAGTGTGTCTTGTAATCAAAATTTCACCCTGTATATTTGTTCTGTAGCTTGTCTCATTCCCTAAACTTCACCACTAAATTTATTTTCATTTGCTTTATTACTGAATATAATTCCTCTTCCATCTATTGCACCATTAGATACAGCCCAGTTGTGAATATAAATATACCTGAAAAGATATCTTCCTCCCACAGTACGTTGAGGATACTAATATTTGTTCTATTCTTAGTTACAGGGAATGTAATTCCAATTTGTATTAGTCTCTAGAAGCTTTAGTTTCAGAGAATTCATGCCTTACAATGAATGAGATATACTAAAATAAATCAAGCTATTAGTGAGTGACAAGGACTATGTATCCCACTGAGGTATTATTCTACCTCTTCCCTTAAAGCCTATCCTTGGTTTATGAAGTGTCAGCCCTGGACTTCTTCAGCTGGGAATTTCTTCCAGCTTCTTCCAATTATAGAAGAAAACTGCAAGCAACTCAACAGCTTTTAAAATCAACATCCCAAGATTATGGAAACATTTTTCCTGCACTGAATTTTACTGTATTCTCAAAAATGAGAATATATTTGAGCTGATGCATCACTGAAGTAAACAGGACTCTCTGTGATACTTTTTCAAACTCCCTGAGGCTTATAGTGAGCTAACATCTTGGACAAGGTTGTGTGTACACATGTCCACGAAGGGGCAAGGCAAATAAAGAGCAGAGAGTCAGATCTGCAGCAACACACGTTCTGCCTCAGCAGCACAGTGTGAAATCTTGGAAAAGTTGGGCACATCACTCCAGGCATCCAACTTTCACAGCCATGCTTGCCCAGCAGGGCAGCATATGTCTCATTAACCTTGATAGCTTTGTAGGCGTTACTGTTTTGTACAGTGCAGAAATGTTTCAAGATATCTCTGGTGTTTTGGGCAAAAAATGATTCTTCCAAGGTGAAAACAAATGTTGCCCTGTATTGGAATCCTCTTGCTTCAACAAATGGTTATATGGGACATTGCAAAGAAACAAAATCTACTTTCTATTAATAGCTAAGCTAATTCATTTAGCTGTTTCGTCACTTCAGGATTGTGGTGGAAGATCTTATTTTCAGACACTTCCTCAATTTCCAAAATTCCCCATCTAAAATCATTGCCCTAGGCTAATTGTTACTTATTTTTCTTCAATTCCTTTTTCTTGCTTCTGCTTTCTATCAAGTGTAGTTCTATTTCCTGTGAGTGGAGCATATTAATACTGATTAGCCATCTTCCTAATGATGATGCTGGCTTAGCCTGCTTTTAGGTCTTAAAGAATTGAAATGAGCAAACAAAATACAGAGCTGACCACTTCTAGAGTTTCCAGGCATGGCAATACCTGGAAGCTGTTTTGGTGTTTTTGACTAGCCCTTTATCTACATTGGGTAGATTCTCCTCATTTACAGACTTTCAAAAAGAATGAATTGGGTTAGCCTGTTTATTCCATTTACACTACCTGACTGATTTGGATTGATACAGATTGGAAAGCACTCAGACACAAAACTGCTGCAAATAAGAAGGGGACAGAATGCAGTGATACAGAGTTGGGTGTAGTCTGTGACAGGTTGTATCTTCCCCAGCACTGTTATATGCAAAAGATGGCACATTGTACTAAACCATTGGGAAAAGGGGAATAATCCTACTTGTTCATCTCCAGAATCAATAACAACTTAATGTGACTAAGGAGACACATGACCTCCCTAGAAATTGTGCAAGAATCTTTCAGAAATAAAACTGGAAATGTAGACCAGTCTGACCTGCCTGATTTTCAGACACAAAAAAAAAGAAAGAACACACTACTAAATCAAGGCACAAAAATCCCAAGTGAACTTTTATGAAAACTCAAATGAAAACTTTCACAGCTAAGACATCATATGCCAGTTTTGTACTTATGCTCCATGAAATTCTGATATACTCAGAGTGGGAAGAGATAAAAAAGGGGTTCCTAAAAAAGATGGAGAAAAAAAAGTAGAGTGGTGGGGAAGTTAATGTGATTTTATTAATTCCATAAATGAGCATGAAAGCTGTTGCCTAAAGTAAAAAAAAACACCAAACCTCAAAACCACAACCACAATCATTTAAAAATTACAAGCTAAAGAAGAACTATAAATAGCAGCAAGAATACCAATACTACCTGTTATTAATATCACAGGATAGCCTTACAGACAAGCAAAAGCACAAAGATCAGAAGGGTCCTCAGTAATACAACTAGAATCTTGGCAAAAGTGTTATGAAAATAAACATGGATATACCTCACTGAGCTGATGTTCTTTGCTATTATGATAAATACCATTTGCTAACACTGAATAATGCCATTAATACATCATTCACTCTCTGACTTCAAAATCTGTTAGGTAAAAACTACATCTCCCTGTAACCTTCACTTTCCTATATTCATCTGTGCTGCTCTTCCAGACAAGGATATCTTCAGCCATCTTATAAGGGTGTCTGGGACAGTGTATTGAATTAACAACAAGAACTGAGCAAAGAATGGAAAAAAAACTATTCATTTTTACCATTAAAAAATAATTAAAAGAATCTCAAATAACCTGACCATAAAAGGAGAGTACATAGAAATGAATGAAGTGGATAAAGACATTCCCACATGTGTATTGATCATTTCTAAGAGGCAATATTGAGAGCAGCAGCAGAATTGCATTCATTTGCCAGAGCTTCCTGATTAAGGAGGATTATCATTTTGAATACAAACAGGTAATAGGGAATGGTTGAGCACATTACAAGCCTGAATGATTTTAAACAAGGGAAATATGTACATCACCTCAGGATAAGACATGCTCCCTGCATCCCTCTTAGGTTATTATAAGGCATACTGTGAGTACTGTGCAATGAGATATCTAGGTTGCAAACATGTATGTTGTGCACTAATTAGACGTGGAGGCTATAGCTAATGGTCTGGATGCTCTGAAATGTTGATTAACTTGGGCATCAGGTGGTGTAAAATGGGAATAATGCCTGAAAAATGAATGCAATACCAACAAATGCCTTGCAATTACTGCTGCTACTCCTGACCTCATCATTCGCAGAACCACAGAAACCCACTTTTATGGCATAAAAGATTGAGCTGGAAAAGGTCTTAGTAAAGTCCAATCTGTGTTTTTACAGAAAATAAAAGCCTAAAATAACTGTGCATACACTACTGAAATACTTTCTAGCAATTAATTCAATACTTTCTAGCAATTAATTCAATTCTGGCATTTGATAACTGTTGGAAGACCACACACAGAATCCCATCCTCAAATGGTTAGATTCATTCTTCTAACTAAATGGAGCTGAAGCTTACTTATTGGCTTTTGCACCAACACAGTTCCCCTGTGTGAACTGCTCTTTTCCATTGTACATTGATTCTTGGGGCAGATTTACAGAGAGGACACAACTTCACTTACCAACCCTCATTTAGCTAAATAAACAATCCAATCTTTGTTTCAGACTTTTTTGCTATGTACTGCCTTAGTTTTGGCTGTTTTATCCTTGCTATCATGTTTAATCCACACTTCACTGCTTTAAATTGCAGTCTCCTATATCATGCAATATCAAATATCTTTTGGAAAAATCAGACACAGAGCAAAAAACATATTCCTCTTTCTAAAAATTAAATGTATTATCAAAGACAGATATGAAGAAAATTTGCCTTCCTATACTATATTATTCTTTTATCCCATTTTGAACTTAGCTCCCTGTTTTGTTTCTAAAGCTCTTTTAAAGTATGCTTCTACATACTACTGACATGCATCTCCAGAGCTACTGAATGTACATTGTTAATTTTTCTCCATTATGATGGAGAGCTGATGGACACTGCAGCTGTCATTTATCAGATGCTCTATTTGTAGTTGAATATGTATTTGAGAGGCCCTTCCTACTCCCTGTGCCAATTCTCCAGTATTCTGTGATAGAGTAACCAGGTCTGCCCAACCACTTGCAGTTATTATCCATCTCCTCACTGGTCCTGTCTACTAAGTAAACAATTTTATTGTATTACAGCCTTTCCATTGAGTGAAAACTAAAAATGCAAAGTTAATTTGACAACATGTATATCAGTGCATATTAATAACCACAAAGTCCTTCAAGGATTCTGTCTACAGTGTCTTCATCATATCATTACCTTCAGTGATTTTGCTTAACTCAGGTGTGTCAGACAGTCTTAGGTAAAAAAAGATCATGGTTAGTCCTACATGAAGCAGATGTTTGTTGTCTCCCTGCTGTGCCAGTGAGCTACATTATGGTCAAGCTGAAAAGTTCCCACCTGATATCCAGGCTTCTTATATTCTTTCATGATTCTGACAAGTATCCCAGAATAAGAATTGCAACCTCTTCTCCCAAGGACTAGCTGTTTACTCTTTGGAGTAAGTAAATGCTTTGTTGTCCAAATACAGTGGGGATTATTGGTTTTTCAGTGTTTTACATATCTTACAGAAAGCTAATTCAATTAATGTATATATTTCATTGAATGTAAATATCTAATATGTAGAATGTATATATGTATGGAATTGGGAGGGGGGGGGCTGTGTGAAATGCTATTTACTGGTGCAGACTTTCCCCACAGTTGCCAGCCTGCAGTTAGTGAGATCAGTTGGACTGCAGCACCATATGCTCCCTTGAAAGGAAAAGTTTTTTAGACCCATTTTCAATGGGGAAATCAATTTTTAATACAGTGACATCTTTTCATGACTATAGTCTACAGCTTTACCCTAAGAGTTATTTGACATCTGCAGACTGTTTTTTCCTTTCCTGAAGTGGTCATTGACAAAAATAGTGATAGTCTGTAACATTTTGTTGATGCTGTACTTTGTCTCAGCCTTAGTAAGCTGGTTTCTCAAAGGCTCTCTAATTTTCAGCTTCACTACTTGTGACTGTGTGGGATGATCCAGGTAAGAGGAAGCAGTGGATAAAGGTGATCCCCTCACTTATGTGTTTAAACAACAATTAGCACTGATAAATGTCACTTCCACACAACTGTTAGACAGTTTGTACAGAAATGGTCAAAACCCATAAACGTAAGAAATTTCTTGGAGAATAAAGAAAGACTTTAGTCCTATATACATTCTTCTAAGAAAGACATATTCTCAGTTCACATGAGAGACTAGGGTGAGATTGTCTGGGAGTCCATTATGGTCTGGGATCTGTGATCAAATTCCTAAATGTCATCAGCGCTGGGGAAACTGACTGCACTTTCCAAAGCAAATGGAGATGATTTAGCTTAGCCTGCAACAGTAAAGGAACGTCTCAAATTGCACTGCCTAGCATTTTCCAAGGGCAAACAGCACACGCATGCATGGGTGCCAGGCATCAGAAAATTACAACTGGAGAATAAGCCTGAGCTCTCAGAGCGCAGAGGAGACAGAGAGGTTGTCGGAGAGGGAGCTGAACAGCCTCAGGGTCTATAAGTCACTATTTCTTCAGATGTCTGTCTAATTTGTTCTTAAAGATTCCCAGAGATGAAGACACTTCAGCTACCCCAAACAGTCTATTCTGGTGCTTCACTCTTCTTACTGCAGCTGCATTTTTTCCCTATAGTCTCACCTAAAGCTTTTTTTGATGCTTTTCAAGGCCGTTCCTCCTAGTTCAAAATGAGTACAAGAACACAATATGGCAAATTAAAATATTTCAAAACTAACCTACAGTAAAACTACAGAAATAGTGAAAAGGGGCAACGCAGCTGAACAGGCAAGAAGGGATGGTTTTGCAAGTGAAAAACTTTAGAAAAAGTCTGCAAGTGTAAGAAATGAGACATTAAAGAAAATTCCTGTATACCAATTGGGACAGATGAACTTCATTACTGGCAGTGGCCTACATGGTATAAAATGGGTCAGTATTGCTAAAGAAACCTTTTTGGTGTGTTCCTTTAATTAGAACAAAAGTATTATTATTGTAATTAACTGAATTCCCTAGTACCTAGTGCAGTGTTCATGACATTAAGCAGGTTAATGTGAAAATTAATTTGTGCTAAATCACACAAGATCAGTGATGCCCAAACCAACCTTGCAGCAGTGGCATTTTGTGGAATAACAATTTTTTCCTGTTGATTTACACAAGGCACTGAAGTTCAAGAATGTCACACAAACCCATCATAGCTTTCACTTGTGATAAAACTCTTGAGATAGTTTTCTGTCTTCTTTGGATACATTTGTTGTAAAACTCACTCCTAAGTGAATAAGCACTGTACTAGCTCTCAGTGTAGAAATTAATGGCATAAAAGATATGAGCAGCTTCTTTAGCCTGTTCACGGGACTTGTTGGTCTCAGCACAGACTGTTCTCAAAGATAAGTTACCTTTTCACCTTCAGGGTGTTATGTTTGACTTCTAGGGCAAAGCATAGTGCCGCATACACACGAGAAAGAAGATGATAAAATTCTTTGATACACAAAAACCTTAAGTGCAAGAGACTGTAGGAAAATGCAAAGGAACTTGCATTCTCCCCTTCTTAGTCATAGGCAAGATGGGAAAACAATAAAAAGCATTTACCTGGAGGACAGAGAGAACAAGGCTGAAATCAAGCCAAATTGGGGGGTGGCTCAGTGTTAAGGAACAGGAAGAGAGAAGATAACTGGTTTCTGTGCCTGCTGCTTTTTATTCTTCCTCTAAAAATTAATGTCTTGCAGTGGACAGACAATTTCTGTTCCCTGTTAACATAAGGCTGAAAAACCCCTGTCATCACCTGCCAGTGCAATAGGGTAAATTAAGCTTCACAGCTTGAAATAAGCTGTCTTGTAGCTGTGACTATTCTTGCACTGTCTGGACAGTTGCTAGCTACATTAGGAATGGCCAATTAAGGGTTTTTTTTTCCCTCTCTCTTCTGCAGTCTGTGTTAAACTAAACTTTTGCAATTTGCCTAGCATGCCTTCCTTCAAAGAACTACAATCCCATATGATTTTTTTTTTTTTATGAGTATCTAGAACCATCACTCCTTAAGTTTAAAGCTGCAGCCTTTGGTCATCCTCCTGCAGAGATGAGATACCAAAATGATGTGAAGGCAACAGAGCTGGATCCTCACAACCTAGTCCCACTCCTGGATCCCTTTTTGTCTATCCTGTACCTTAAGGTGGGCAGAAGACAGGGCATTCATATTGAGATTAATCTTTTAGGGGCCCTAATGAGAGGTGTACACACAGCTCAATTACAGGGCCACAATCCTCTAGAGGATAAAGGGTAGCGAAACTAATTCTTTTCTCCAAGACATAATGTGAAGGTCTCTGGATGCTGGGCAGGTCACATTGGTTTAGATACACTGATTTTGTATTACTATTAAATATGTATTCTAAATATGCAAAATAATAAAATTCAATAGATTAAGCTTTGTTCTTTTAATAAAGGTAAACAGAAAGCCGAGTATTAGTATTTCAAGCTTACAAGACACATAAGAGGAGGTCCTAATGACACTACATACACAGCTTTAAAAACTTTTATAGTCAAGCTTTCAACAGGGCATAACAGTTCAGTTCATTAGAAAAAAATATGTGTCTTTCAAATTATGAGCCTAGTTTGACTTTCATGTGTTATTAGCTCTCAGTGGAACTGAAGCATTTAAATTGATTGTAATGAGACATTAGTAGACACTATTACTGCACCAAACCATTCCTGTTTTGAGATGGTTGGCCCAGGAGGCCTCTAAAAACATGCCAACAGGCAGTGAGTATCATGCACTGACAAAGGGAAACAAAAACCAGCTTTGCAGAGGTCTGCCACACAGCTGGCATTGCTGTGCAGAGCATGCTGAGCACCTGCTCGAAAGGGCACCGGGAAAAGAAGGGAAGCACCCTTCAAAGGGTGGGAAGGAATGCCAAGGGGATTGCTGGTTAAGTGGACATATGTTTTGAAATATACACAAATGAATTTGTCCCAGACATTAAAACAAAAAGAATTAAATCTCTATTAAAAACCAAACCTCAAAGAACCAAAGCAGATTTCTCAAAGTGGTAATAATACTCATTACTCACACATCTCCCTGACACCAAGATGCTGAAGGTGAAACTATTCTGAGAATTATAATACTTCTTATCTTGTGACTTCTACCTCAGCTCCCTCTTTTCAAAAGCCTCTCTCACCCTTGTCAACCTTTTCTAGCTTCTGCTACAGTTTAAATGCAATTCAATGAATGACCTGTTGGTGATTCTCTCTTTTCTCTCCTGATTTTTCTCTATTTTTTGCTATCCAGTTATGCTAAAAGCCCAGAATATTCTCTCACAGTTACCCTGTTTTCAGGAAGCTTGTAAGAATTTCATAGCTTTAAGGCTGTTGTTGGTGCTTGTGAGTGTACATACACACATCTTTTTGTTTATTCATTTAGAGCAATCGTGTAACCTAAATTTCTAATGCAAGTACACTGAAAAAAAAAAAAAAGAGAAATACTCTGAAGGGAAACCATTGCAAATGTGACAGCTGCTAAGAATCACTATGACTTTCGTATTCTTCCTTGCCCTAGAGATTACTATCATTGCTGGCCAAGGAAACAGCTGTAGCATGCTTCTGAAGGGCAGAAAAGGCCTGGAGAAGGCAGAATTGCCCTTTGGCAGTTTGATGTAGTGCTGGAAAGCTTGTCAACCTTATTTACATTTAGCTTGCATGCTGGCCTCTACAAGACTTCATAATCAGATCTGCTTTAAAGTATCTCCTTCCCTATAATCACAACGACCTTTACATGTCTTTCCCCATCACCCTCTGGGGTTGCAGCCCTGGCTTACTGAGATATCCAGCAGCAAGGAATGTCAGGCTGGGCATGACATTTATCCAAACAGTTGGCTGCTCCTAAGGTAGCCTTTTCTTAATGTTGGTTTTTATTATTATTATTTCCAGTAGGAGATTAAAGAGCAGCGTGGGCAATGGCCACATCCAGCTAAAGGAGAGTGCTGAGGGAAAAATCCCTTTACTGTAAGTTAGGAGCAAAACTGGCAGCTTATATCACCTGTCAGTGGGTGCCCTGAGAACAAAGAAGGCAGAAGGGATGAAAGTGGGCAATGACTGATTACTATTGACATTATTTTTACCAACAGACTGACAACAGAACTTGGCAGGATTATACCCACTGGCTACTTAAAAGGAGCATTGCCGTAAACATGCCCTGCCCCAAATAAATCACAGCACAGGCACAGTAGTACAATGCAAGCATTAGCCTCCAGCCTGTCAAGCTGCCACAAAAATGCACAGTCTTTCTTATGCCCAGAATAATGTCAGTTGAAAACATATAGGTTAAAACCTTGAATTAACTCTGTTACATCTTTTGGTCATTACAGAAAAGACTCTAGTGACTATATTTTGATTAAGTAAAGCTTGGAAAGCCTCTGAAGTATCCCTAGCACATAGAGTGGTGTTTTTACTGTTACTGGCTGATCCTGATTCATTGCTTTGCGGTTTCCAAATGCAGATGCATTCTCCTCTCAGAGTTACAGAGAACACCTCTGGTGTTACGGATATAAACAACTTCTAACTCCATAAATTCTGCATTTCTGATTAAATTTAATATATAAAAGAAATTATTTGTAGCTTGTGACTACGAACAGCTATCACAAGAATGAGGCCAAGGTGGGCTGCACTGTTTAGAGTTATGTGAAGTCTTGTATTTGGAGGGAAGAAGGATTTTTACCTAGATCAGTTTGCAGGGACAGTAAGACCTGAGTTTCTGTCACATATCTTCTTTCTGGGACCATCTCATAGTTTTATTACTACATTTCACAGTATTATTGGGAAGTAGCTTTCCCTTTTCTCTTGAGTATCCAATTTAATGCATCATCGTAGAATCCCACATTAAATAAATATCATCAAGTCTGAGTCAGTGTTTGCCATTCTTTTCAAAGAAATAACTGGGAATATCATTAGGGTAACATCTGAATTTTTACATTTCAAGTTAATTTCAAGAGTTTAGATAGCAGTGGGGCAGCCTTATCAACACAGTGAGTAGAGAAGGTTAATGCATTACATGTCTGTGTGAGCGTAGGAATATGTCTTCAACTTTAAGGCACAAGAAAGTCTTATGCTGGCTTCAGGTTTGAGGAGGTACAGAATTCAGAAGAATTATCCTGCATCTTTGTTCTCTTCAAACCTGTAGGTGCAAACTGACACTATTGGCACCAGTCCTTTCCATCCCATAAGACAGCAAGCGTCCATGCTAAGAAAATGCAACTGTTTAATTTTCATTTGTTTTTTTCTGCTTTGAGTGTTTGACTGCTCTGTTTAACATGTCAGAGACTCTTTATCATAAGGATCTGTCATTGCAAGCACAAGGATATATGGATCTGAAAGTCCATAATTTCTGGCAGATGACACCATGCTACCAGTCTGTAATTTCAGTGCTGGAGGTTTCTGTCAATCTCTCTTATGCTTGATCTGTCACAGATTCTTAACTCGGAGAGTATTGACCTAAGAGCAGAATCTGGCCTGGCTACATGAGGGCTGAGCTGAGGACCTGGGAAACAAATGGATGCATGAGAGATACACTAGGATGATCTCCCTATTTTAAGCCTTGTCATTCTTCATCACAATTTCACAACAAAGTTTTGAAGGCATCAAAACAGACAATGACAGAAGAAATAAGAAAGGCTGTGACATGCTGCCTACAGCTGAAAAGAAACTAAACTTCTAAATAGATCTAGGATCAAAGGACCTGGAAATGTCAGTTGGATGGTACTTCTATCTTGTTACAAGGCTCGATGCAGCAACGATGAGAGAACAAGCTCTGCAACAGATCAGAGCCAATTATCAAAGTAATCCCATTTGGCCATAAGAATATCTAGTTATTTAATACTGCTAAGCCTTGTTTGTAATCACAGAGCTTAATGAGAACAACTTACGCTGAAAGGAAAGAAGGGAAATCTCTGGAGTAGAAAGGCTGCTAAAGAGGATGTTAACAAATGCAAGTAAATTTGAGGTTTTTAACTTGTTTTATATAGGCCATACTCTATTCATAGAGGATTTTTTTCTTTAATCAGCCATACCAATGCTGAAGCTGGCTTCATGTTATGAAAGCACACTTTTAGTTTCACACTCTGTGCCATGTAGGCAAGTCTCTCAATTAAGGGAAGGTTTCTTTTGTTTGAACGTGATTACGTTTAATTTCTGGCAGGCAGATTTCAGAAATAATTACCATCTACAGAAGGATGAATAGCAGACAAATCTATAATTCTCATTACCCACCAGAATTTCAAAGTGAACTTAAATTTTATGCAAACATGAGCAAAGGGGGAAAGGGTATTGGAAAAAAGTAGTGCTTTAAATTCACATCTTGAACTACATGAATGATATTTAGCAACAAGTGTGAACTATCATCTGGGATGAGCCTGAGAAGTATTAGAATACTGAGAAGAATTCCTGCTTGCCTTGTTTAAGACATAATGGATGGCACCTCCTACTAGGGAATGATTTGATCAACAATGGACATTAGTGCTCTGTGTTAAAGATTTTAATTAGAGATTAGTAGAGTCTCCATCTATAGAGATATTCAAAACCTGACTCTAAGCAAACTCCTCTTGCTGACCCTGCTAAAGCAGGGGCTGTTGGATTAGCTGTCTTTCCAGCCATAGCTATTCTATGATATTGTGAATCAATGGGTCTAAATTTCTGTGGTTATATACAAATGTAACATACAAGCAAAGCTCTTTCTCCTCTTCTACTTAGAAATACAGAACTGATAAACCCCACTGACAGATATGCTGTATGGTTAACAACTTCAGTCCTTTAAAATGTGAGGCTCATTAGAATAAAATATTTCACCTATCTTTACTAGTGTCCCCTGGCTCACATTATCCTCCCTGGTGACAGTGTTGTCGAACAACTGGGTATAGCAATATAAAGGTTTAATATCCTTCTATGTTTATTATGAAACAGCTTGATATTGTTAGTGCCTACAATGGCAACAAGTTTGTCAGCATTTTCAAAGCTTTATAACATCCATAAAAACTCATGGGGTATAGAGATGAGTCAACCAGTACTTATAATTGCTGGCATTTAGCACCAGAGAAGATGACTAAGAATCTATATTTGAAATACCTGGAGTTGGTGGAGTTCAAGTACAAATCCTGGTGAAGATCAACCAAGCCCTACATTTTTGTGAATTAAATACACTGAATTATATGCAGCATGCTGGTTGTAGAACTTTTAGGTGAGCACTTGAAAACACATTTACTCTGCACATGCACTACAAACATATTCAGTTATCTTGCAAAATGAGTATTGTTTTGACTTGGATTTCATGACCTGAGTGAATGACTTTAATACTTGAATTTTAGTTATTATGTGTTGAACTCAGCCATCTAATTTTTGCTGGGAAAACCAGTAAATTAAATATGTTTCTTCCCTGAAAAAAACCCAATTTTTAAATCTAATTACAATTTGCCAGTATGGATACCATTTTTCAGACATTAGGACCTCCTGTGCTCTCCTTCTCTTTTCTCCCTCCTTCAAAGGACAGTTTTGGGCAACTGAAAATTTTCAGATCTACCTATGGCTTTATTTTCTGATTTTTTTTTTTAAATTATTTTATTTTCCATATTGCTCTTTCTCTTCTACAAGAATTTCTGTTTAGGAATAAGGACGAACAAGTCTATACATATAGGCCTTGAAAAATGGGATGTATTTCTGGTGTTTTGAACCTTACACTGCCATGAAATATCATATATATTTTACCCTCATTTTATACTTTTAAAGTAACTCTTAACTATACAAAAATTCAGCATAGTCTAGGATCTCAGGTATGTTAACCTGACACTGGGTAAAGGTAGGAGGAGTAAAAGAAAGAGCGAAGATAGAAGTGTTAGTATTGTATAGATTCAAAAGAAAACATACCAGGTATCTGATTAATTTTAAGTAAAAAAAAAAAAGTTAGTGATTTTTCTTCACATGTTTCAAGTCTTAGAAATACCTACTACAACAAAACAAATGATGAGACAATAACTAGAGCCTAAGCTTGTTTGTTCCTCTATTAACCAAGTATACTCAAAAATAAACTGAACAGAATATTGCAATAGGAGCTTCTTTGGCCAGCAACTAACTAACACTTTGTATTAAATATCTCAAACAGTTGTGGTAAACTGTTGGGTTTTAAGTTCTATGACTAATGTAGGTCAAAATTCAAACTAATTTATGAATGCTAGAGAAACTTGAACTAAAATTTACACAGGCCTTTCACAGTAATTGTACTAGAAAACTGCATACAAATATACAGTCCTTCCTACTTTCTGCCCTCCAGCCCTTCTACTTTTGCAATTTCCTATCACTACCATTCAATATCTATGCACTGAAATGAATTTAATAAAATCAAAGCAGAATTTATTCACATCCAGAAAAGATGGGGCAAAGCTCTCTGTGAGTTTTGTCATTTCTGTGGTCAGGTGCCAGCAGCAAGAAATGAAAGAGCAAAAATGAAGATGCCTGAGGGCAAATTGTTTACACCAGATAAATTTACAAAGGCCAATATGTAACTGCAACTATAAAAATATCTGAGCTGCTCTGCAAAGTTGTTTCAGGAATCTTGTAAAGCCAGCTTAGTCTACCATTAGAACTGTCATTTCTTTATCCAATGTGTATCAGAAACACCCACCCAAGAAGGGCAAGAATAGTCCATGGAACATTAAGCAGATAATTCTGCCCATTCACAGTTTTCCATCTGGGATAGTGGATACTTTCTCAAGGAATATTTTGATAATGGGAGACATAGATCTACTACTATAGTCAAATTGAGATTAACAGTACTGTAAATAAATACAGAGGGAAGAAAATACCATTTACATGAAAAGGCATTGTATACTGAGGGCAATGGTATTTACATTTATACCTTCTTCAAATAACTACAAGTAGGTTTTTTGAAAGAAAGTATAAATTTTCTCTAGTGAATAATAAATATTTCTATTTTTTTTTTAGACACTGCTATGTAGAAATATTTGCTCCTTGGTATTACTAGCTGCTCTGATGTTTTTCCTACTCATTATACACATTACTGAGCCCAGCAGACATGCTTCTGAGAGTACTATTTATTTAAAATATAAAAATAAATAGCTATAAAAGAAAAAACCAACAAAGTGAATTGATTAGTCTGCCTGGCTAGTTCACTCATTCAGTTTCAGCACACAACACAGTTCAATCAGTTCTTTTTTATTTCATAATGTTAAAGGTTATTACCCCAACACAAGAAAAGGAATGATAGCAAGTTCTTAAATTAGCATTTGCTTAACTTAAATGCCAGTGCACTCATCTGTTTCTTTAAAACCTAGCCAAAATTGTATTGTAAATCAAGCTTACAGAGTAGTAGGTTTCTGTTGCCTTCCAAATTAGAAATAACTCCTCAAGAGTACAGTAATGAATTAGAAGGGACACATCATGTCCCACCCTGTCACTTTGCAGGTTCTTCCAAAACACCACACTGACCAGGGTGGTGTAAAGATGACATTAACTCCCAGGATTTAAAAACCATTGTCAGTCCAGGTTACACTCCTGCCTGGCTGAAAGAATAGATTTCTGCTAATACTAAGAAAGTATTCTGGGAATAAGGACTCCATCTGCTATTTTATCAAGTTGATTTTTGAGTGAGTGCACTGGTAATTCCCAAGTAGGGTGATGCCATACACATTTCCCTGTAGTACAAAATAAAAGTGGTACATTAAGTTTTAGGTCACCAACTAATAACTTGAAGTTTGCACAGGACAGAAGCTAGTACATAACTGTTTTTCAGACAATGGAGGAATCTGCTGCAGATAAGCATCACTCCTGTTTACATAATGGAAAGTGGAATGAAAAACATTCTCCATCTTTGATGATCCCAGGCAAGGCAAAAAATTGAGGAGTAGCTAATTTAGAAGTGCTTGCAGTCTGATGGGATTACAGCCACTTTCATGCAGGTCTCTATAAGAGGGTCTCCATGGAATTTTTTTCTCTTAGACATGGTCATGACAAGGAAAAGTGTTGATCTAGTGCAATGCACAGTGACTCCCAGTGCAACTGATTCTTGGGACATCTATCTAATACTTGCCTGCAGGTTTCAAAATTATAGGGGCTTTATTAGAGCAGATCCTGGATGTGGGCAGAATCCTGCACCTCTGTTTATGGGCAGGTTCTCCATAGATTGTAACTACTTTGTGGTAGAGACACAGCTATAGCAACCAGCACCTTTATGACCAAGCATGTCCCCTGAAAACACAGAGAAACTCTATCAAAAGCTGACATGAAGAGCTTGTCTCCTGAAAATGATCCTTGACAAATACTGTTCACGTTGCTGATGATCTAGACTACACTGAATGCCATACACAAAGCAGAGCATTTGCATCACTTTATTTCACTGACATCTAGCTCCTACTAATTTCTGGTGCCAAAGTCTCCAGAACCAGATCAACTACCCTAGAGCACACCCTCATCACCCAGGAGGTTTCAAGGACAGACTACTTACATTACCTACATTAAAAGCTCTCTTTCTCATTTTTTGTTTGTAACATTAACATAATGCATCCAGATGCCAAGACACTGAGAGCCACTGAAAAAACCAATTGCATCCACAAACAAATTAAACTTAGCATTTATGAGATGCATTTTGCTTACAAGTGAATCTTTCATTGTTTTTATAATTTGATTATCCTTTCCCGCTTGTACAATCATACAAGATCTAAAAAAAGCTATTCCTGCAGGATTAGGCCTTAGCATGTATTTCACTCCAAACACAAAGGACTGACAAACATCAAGGGGCAGGCTATATTTATGAACATGTTCTCTGTCTGCTCTAATTGCCAAATTTGTTCCTTTCTTGCACTGAGTGTTCAATAATCCTTTAAAATGGTGTTTCTTTGCTTATCTATCTGGACATAGCAAAATTCCTACTGTTTTTCATTGACACACTGTTATCCTTTACTATGTTGCCTCTTCCCTGCCATGAAGTTAGGCTGGCTACTCCCAACACTGAGGATACTGTATGTCTAACCTGTCATTCCAACCCATTTTTCCACTACAGGATTTCTCCCTGAAAGCACATCAGTGACTGCCAGTGTCTGCATGACAGTTTCACAGCCATCACGACTACTGAATTCAAACCTGAGAATGCTGCAAACCAGCATCACTTATCAGTCTCTTCAAGGAAATGTAAGAAGAGATTTACTATATAGTTAATAGTTTTCAACTCTTTGCACTAGAGCTTTCTGTGCTTGAGATTTAGTATTATAAACACATTCCCCTATTAATTTCAAAGTATAGTTTGTGTATGTGCTTGAAAGAGGAAAACAGAAGTGCTACAGGCACAGAAGCATGTGAGTTTACAAACCACCACTGCAATCTCCAGTCACTTCTAGCACACAAAATGCATGGTGGCACAACTATACAGTCGTATATTAACTATACTTATTCCAAAATGAAAAATAACTCTCCAAAGAGTAAAGCTGGGATTTCCAATACCTTATGACACCAAAAACGTCGACCATCAGCTTGTCTTGGGATTTCACCTCAAACCTGAAGGTCATTATACCTCAGGTACTTCAGATCAAAGGAATAAAGATCAATTCCAAAGCTAACTTTTATCTAGGAAGTTTTCCCCAGGCATCTATGTTTTATACAAAAGATAATCTAAGCATAGGTGCCTTATCTGGTTTCAGCTGTAACTAAAAGGCAAAAGCTGAGAAAGACTCCTGTTGGAGAGCAGATTTCTGCTACTCGAGAGTGCTATGCATCAATCCTAAAATAGTCTCTGTTCAGAAATGAATAGGAAGCCAACACACTTCTTGGAGTTGTGGGGTAGTCATTTCCAGCAGGATGTGCCACTAACCACACAGACAGCTGGTACCTGGACCAGCCCTGGTGACTAAAGCAATTTAAGGCTCGATTTTTCACAAAGAACACTGCTGTCACTTACTGTGAAGTAGGAGACATGGATCACAAACTCAAATCCACACAAAACAACTGTGTTCTGCACACCACAGAGTATTTAAAATACAATTCTTAATCATTGTTTTTCCTTCAGCATCACTTCTGGACTATGACCACAAAGGGGTGGTAGGCATGGACCCAGGACAAAAAGTGGTTTTTGTCTCACCCTCTGGCTATTTTTCTTGGTCTAATCTGGAACTTCAAGAAGCTGGACTCATCTGTGCCCAAGTCTCCATACTACTGCCTGGAGACTGAACTTGTTGGTAGCTGAATTTATTGTGTTATAACAAATAGCAAGTCTGGAGCTCTGGTGCCCACAAGAGCCATATGCCCATATAATAACTTTCTCCTTTTAGGGTTGCTTTTCCTGTCCTAATTTATACTTCCTCAGCTACAGTACATACATTTACATGGTTAATGTTCAGATTGATGAGATTACACCATAGTGATGCATGCAATATAAATGCCTAGACAGATGGATGCAGTATCACAGATTTCTGAAAGGAGGAGAACTTGCAAAGCCAGAAGCTCACACTTCAAGAAATCTCATTTGCTAGCACAGGGGTCACTGAAAATAGATATGAATTCATAAAAAGCAGCAAAATACTCTTAAATAAAGCACTGCTGACAAAGGTATATACTCTCTCCTAGAAATAGGCTGTACTCTGTTAGGCTGCCAGAGAATGATCTTCTCAAGAAATTCTGATTTTTCAGATTTATGATTTATAAGTGCAAATCTGTTCTGCAAAGGATGTCTGTGGCAAAGGCCACTTTGCCCACAGCCTTCTTTAAATAAAAAATGATGCTAAAATGAGATACTTTATTAATAAATCAGGATCTGTCCTGCAGCTATGATGCTTCACATACAAGTCAAGGAATAGATTATTTCTAAGAGAGAAGTCACAACAAAAGTTTAAATCACTCCAGACTAAGGAGTTTGGACTGATACCGGATGAGAGGTCTCTGGAAAAGTGTCTCTCTCCAATTATTAATAATACATTAATAAGACAACAGGTGCTGTTCTGCCAAGCCTTCTTGATATTTTGATAAAACAGACTTACCTCTCCAACCCACAGAGAAGGAAAAAATACAAACCAGTACAGAGAGACAGGAGCAATAACTGTCCCTTTGATAATACAGCCAGCGATAAAAGGAAAATTGTCACTCCTGACCACCTGCCTCTCCTGAAGAGAGATACAGGATTGTATGGCAATCCTAATGTTTCAGTTTCACAAACTCTGCTTTTCAATTCCTTTCTGGTTAAAACAGCAGCAGAAAAATTACTGGCTTGCTGATCTTTAAAGGTTACTGGCAAGATAAAGTCGACAGATATTAAAGGAGCTTGCTTGAAAAGATGTAGAGGTCATAATGAAGCAAGTGATGATTAGAGCAGAGTTTAAAACTGGTGATATTAAACAAGTAAGGTATGTGTTATAGGAAATATACCTTTCCCTGACTAGCTGTGCTATGCTATGTTTCCCACAGTTTGTTTCAAAGTCTCCCTTTGCCTTTCATCTTACAAATATTTCAGCGCTGTTGTTATGCAAGATGGGGAATCATTCATTTTAATGTGGTACTAAGCATATTATCACAAAAACAGAGCTACCATTTTACTGATTATCTAATTAAAAAGCTCTACAATACCAATTTCTTGCAGCCTCTCGCTGCACACAATAGATTTAGTGCTGCATCTGAAAACCCACATGTACACACAAGCAAAGAAAATTTGTAAATGCTTCTGGTTTTAGCTTTTTCTTCCTCCTGTTACAAAAGCCACAGCTATCACTTTCTCTAACTGCTAATAAAAGCAATTTAATGACAGGTAGATTTGCTGGTTTGCAGCTTCTCTGAGCCCCCAACACACTCACTAAAGGAAAGTAACTTTAGCTAGAAAAGAGATCCTCACAGCACTATGGTGAATAATTCATCATTGCATTTTTCTTTTCATCTCATTTTGTGCCAGTAACGCACACAACTGAAAATATTGCAAAATCTAAAACCAACCACAGACAAGGACTTCCAGCAGCAAAATACACATAAAACTAGCAGGCAGGTTTCCCCAGCTTATATAATATCAGCTTTAGCTCGACAGAACCCCCCCATCACTCACCGAGGACTGAATTCACTTGAACAATAGCAGAGCCCAGTCACCAAATGCAGCTTCGCAGGACTCTTTATGCGAGATGCTCCTGTCTGCTGTTCAGTTCACACTTGCCTTTATAACTAAGCCAACCAACAACATTCAGCTGCTGAACCTGATGAATTATAAAACGGTAGCTCCCAGACTCTCATATTTTACATCACAGGGGGTGGTCATCCAGCATACACACTGCCTGTGTACATATATTCTGCTATAACTCATACTGATAAACACATCAGGGCTGGCAGCAGTGACAGTAATTGGTGCTCAGGATGTACAACCACAAACCAATAGAGCACACTCCCACCTTCTGCTCTGTGCCACATCTCTACCTGTCAATCACTGCACCTTGTTAAGGTGGAATGATCAACTGCATTTCAGGGGAGAAGCAAAACTCGGGGAAGAAACCATCTACTGATACAAATTCTTCACTTAAACATTTCCTAATACAGTAATATATGTAGCTTCTCTCTCCTCTAGATACAGTTTCCATGATTCAAAAAAAATAATCATAAAATCTTCCCTTCTTAAAGACATAGTTCTTGTTTAGTCACTAACAGAGTTCGTAACTTCCCCTGTCTTGAATGGAAATTACTCAGGCAAATTCCATGGACATTCACAAAAATAACCCAAAAGAATTACTCCAGGCAGAATGGCTGTTAAAAGCAATATACTTGTTATGTGAAGTTACGTGTATATTTGAAAAGGTTTTTAGAATGTTCTCTAAGTTATAAATAGGTCTCTGCAATGCTCCTCACTTTGATGATTTCTTTTTTCCATATGCTTGCATTTTTTAAAAGTAAATGTAGATACAAAATAACAGAACCAAATAGCTAAAACTTAGACCCATTAATAAAATCAGTTAAATTAAATATTTTAAAATGAGATTAATTACAACAATAAGAATCACAATTGTTGCACATGCCTCCAATTAACACTTACAATTAGCCCATAACAAGCAAAGCCAGTTATGGTAATGGTAATATACAGCCAGGGATCAGTCATTGCACACGCTTTTGTATGGCAAGTCTTTTATGATAGAACAGAAGTTGCTCTTTCAGAGTTGAGCTCCAGGACTGTTGTATGTGTTTTACACAAACTCAAGGCTATTTGTAGGAGCACAGAGAGTGAATGAAGACCATATTTAGGATGATTTTCTATTTCTACAACACTGAAGATGACTTTCAGTGGGCTCCATTTGGAGCCTGAACTTGATCCAGCTTCTTTCATTTCCCATGCCTCTAAAACCCTCCCAATATTTGGTACCATGAAGAAAGGTCGTGCTTGGGAAGATGCACACAGTTGTGCGAGCGGTTGTGCATCATCTGGATGCTTTTCCATGAACAACTGGGATGAAGAATGCAAATGAAGCCTGTGCCGGCAGCCCCAGGCAGAAACCCAACCCTTCTCACCATCTGGACCAACTGATGTGCGTCACGATGTGGGAAAAGGGTGTTGCATTTCATGCATAGCAAATGCAAGTCATATATATATATATATATATATCCCTTTTATCTCACTAAAGGCTGCTTGTACCCTTCCATTCCTCATCTATCTCTTTGTGCTCAGCACCTTCACTATCTGAGAAAAAAAAAAAATCACTAAAGACCAGAGGCACCAGTAGTGTTTCTGCATGTACTACTGGTTCTGACTATAAGCAGCTTGTATGAAGGAAAAACTGTGCATAGTTGGATCACAGAATGTAGGGGAGATATATCAGGACTTACTCAGACTAATGGTTTTAATGTCTCTGTCTTAGAGGAAAGGGCAGTCGAGATCCAATAATTGGATTCTCCAGTGATGCTGACTGGGAATAATCCAATCTGGGCAGAAAACATTTCAAATGACAGACCCTGGCTCATAGAGAAGCAGTAAAAAGATCTGTGCCACTGAATTTGATTTTTAGAGCCAAATTCTATTCTCATGAGTTTACACATCTCACTTGCAAATCATGGAGGTTCTCTGAAATAGCCAAAGCACAACAGCTTGTTGCCTTGTGCACTGATTAGAATTTTCTGACCTATTTTTCATAAAAGACAGTTTCAAACCATATATGCCAGAATGCCCTAAAAAGCATCCATTTTTCTTTTTGTTTTGAGTTAACCATTCAGATTTGAAGAGGCTTCCCAAGAACCTGTGTAAACATGACACTGCCTTACAATAAGTTGGTGGAGCATGATTAAGACACAAGCAATGCTTGACTGAATCTCCTTGACCAATGTAACATTCACCAGAACGTTCAGGTCACATTTTCTGGAGTACATGTTTGTAAACCTGACCAATGTCATAACAAGAGACTGCAATATTTCATATCTGTGTGTAGGTGGCATGCAGAAACCACAGTCTGTGGGTATTACACAAGAGCCACAATTCCAAGAAAAATTGCTACCCTATTTCACACTCGCAATTTTTAACTAGTTATCCTGGCTTCCATGCTATCTTTCCATGGGAAGTATTTCATAGCTGATGCTGCTGTAATATTCAGCAGTGTGGTGCTTTGTAGAGCAGCTAACTTCTTGGTGAATGTATACACTCATGGAAAAACCCTTGTCCTTGGGGCTCTATTCATATGTTCTGGTGAAGAATGTGAGATTTCACATTCAAACTTACTCACTTTCCTGACAGATGTGTGAAAATCCCATATGGCTTCCAAATTTTTGTATACCTAAGTATTTATATATAGTGTGTATTTTTAAGGCATTTGTAACAAAAACATTTGGTACTGACTTTGAAGTTCTTTGCTTCAAGCCACACAATAGAAACAATCTAAAACTAATAATAAAAAAAGACAAAAGTGTTCCTATTTGCTGTCAAACATGATTTCTTTCTTCTGTAGGCATATGGACTATATTGACTACACATCATAGACATCCTATATGCTATTTTAAAGTGAGCACACAGACAACTGGGGAAAAATCAGGGCATCCAGCTGGAAAATCAAGAGTAGTTATATTTTCCACTCAAGGATCAGCTAAGAAAACTTCAAATTAAGAGTAACTATGGGCAGATTTGAACCTATGAAGATCACAAATCAGCCAGTACAGTTAACTCGCATGCCAACAAAGCAAAACAAGACCTACAGGATCTTCACAGTGCAGAGCCAGAGTTCCAGGAGAATAAATGTGCACCAACAGAGATCATTTCCAGGCCATGCCAGATGGTACAGATGATCAGTATACTGGTCAGCATTTCTTGCCATGCAGTCTAAGAAGCCATGATGCAAACTAAAGAGGTGTTTATTCACTGTGTTCCATTTAGCAACTATGCTCTTCAATTCCTTTAGTGAATTTCTGTCAGATTTACACTGGCTAAAGGCAATGCTCTTTCATCTGATAGCTTGTGTATGGTACTGTCAGAAACTAAAGCAAAGATCCTGGCAAGATTTAAAAAACAGACTGGACATTTAGCAGACAATTACATCCAGAAGAATAGCAATAACAAGAAACAAGTTTTCCAATGAACCAGGGAATCTAAAAATACTTTGTTTCTTATGGATATTTCTCCATTGATCTCAGACACAGCCTGCTGCTCTGCACCATTTCTCATCAGCCTACCTTCTTCTGGGTCCTCTACTAGACAAAACTCAGAAGTTCAAGGGCTGCAGGTCACTAAACCAGGTTATTGCCCACCTTCCTCCCAACAAAAGTACTAACTTAGCTCTCCCTCCCTAACCCAGCTAAGAATTGCCATGAAATCTGTATGAGCTTAGTTAATTCCACAATCTACCTTATTTTCTTTCCCCCAAATAAAAATCAGCTGAGTGTATTTGCAGAGGTCTTTTATTACATTTGATACAGGTAACCATTAGCTACAGGGAATTTCAACACCTAGACTCTCTGAAGGGCAGTAGGGTAAGACATCATACCTCTCAAATACAAAAATCTACCAAGCTTCTAATTCCAGCTGAGACCACCGAGTATTTATAGATTTCACAAGCTATTTCACTCCCTATGGTCTGAATTCAATGAGAATTTGTCCTTTTATAAATATACAGTAAAACAGTACCATACATTGAGTCAGACAGATCTCATTGCTGCAACATACATGCATCATGAACTGCAAAATAAACAGCAGTGACAGTGTAAATGAATTTAATTGCCACAGCAAGGCAACAGAGAGATTAATTTCAATGCAGCACCCTTGCAATTCCATTTAAGAAATAGAATTTCAGTTTCTAAGTTTAATCCTCATAAGCACAAATGAATAGAACTGTAAATTTAGATTAATTAATAGATCAGCTGGCATAGTGCTCTGAAGATGTAAAGACTGTATAAGTGTTATTACTATAATAATATTTTTCTGAATTACAATACTTCCTCATGTGACATCCTTATTGTGGCAAGTGCAGAGTGTAAGCTAAAGTTCTCTTTCTGAGTGAGGACTGGGTTTGAAAAAAATAAAGGAAAAAAAGGGAATTAAAGAGGATCTTCAGCTAGGTCTGAATGAACAGACACCCAAGAGAGCAATTTCAGTTGATCAAGGGCAATGACAAGAACTTGCTTTGCTAGTTAAGAAGGTTGAACTCTCTTAATGGTAGCTTCATAGCCTCAAGAATATGAATGATCTTATCAGTAATAAAGAAGAGCTGCTAATAGGAAGGAAGACCAGATGGCACTTTCTGTAGAGTCTCTGGAGAGGCTGCCTGAATTTGATTTCAAAAGCCTTTTATGGCACCCCATGAACCAGGAATACTACAGCAGACTATTCAAAAGCCAATGGATATCAGGAGCAGTCTGAGACTTCATACAAATATTAATTTTTCTGTATGGTTTAGATTGGTTCAGCTGGTTAAAAGAGCTGAGAAACTTGGAGGATATATTTTGGCATCAAGAAAGGTTTGGTGTTTGGTTGTTTTTTTCCTATCTGGACTTCCATCTTCCCTTTGACCCTGTGTTTGCTTTCTGCTGTTTCTTTTTAAATGAGTTAAATTTGTCTGAAACTTGATATTCAAATCCTAAACAAACCATAAAGGACTTACTAACTCCAAAAGCTGGAAAAGTAGCTCAAGATCTACATTCTCTTAGGTAAAAGATTAGATTCAGTGACAAACCAAACAAGCATCTTTTACACGAACAGAAGGTCCCACAGTCAACTCATTATTAGCCTGGTGCATAAAGAAAATGAGTTCACATCTTTGTATGGCTGTTAATGGTGGATCAGCATGAAGATCCTCCTTCAATTTGTGGTTTAACTCTGCATTCACTCTATGGTGGGAGGAGTAGGAGGCTGATTTAAGGAAGAAGTACAGCACAGGAATGATACACTTGACGACTCTGAGGATGGTGATGAAAATCTGTCAGCTTGGCATAAGTTCTTCACATTACCTACAGCAATTACTACTGATGCATGGAAAAAGTAACAGCTCTACAGATATCAGTGTAAAAGGCACAGTGTGTGTGGTGGAGAGAGCACACCTGCTTTACTGAAGAAGCCCATGACAGCACTGCAAGGGGCTATCTGTGGAAAGGGACACAAGATGAGCACACAGAACAATCCTTATGAGAAAACTGTGAAATTCAGGTCTGCATTTGTGGTAATTTGCAAAAAATTCTGCACTGACTGTGACAAAGAGCTAGCACAGGAGTTGGTACACACACACACACACACTAAGTTTTCTCCTCCTACAGTTTTCTTTCAGAAAGGCAAATTTGAAGCCTGGGTGACTAACAACAATGCAGATGGCAGAGCAATGTAGAGATACCCATGCTAGTTCCAAATGGACTAGCTTAGATGATACCATGAGTGAATTTAATCTACTCATTGAGCTCTTTGGTTATGCTGTTTCTGGAGCCTGAAGCTGTAAAGCAGTTTGTGATGCAGACAAGCCAAGGGCAGGCAGCAGGTGACACTCAGGCTAGGTCTGTGCCAGCCATTCTTGCAGGCTTTTTGCAGGCTTTTTTGGCATTACTTGTGAATGACCCAAGAAAGTACTTCCCAGCAGGGAAGAATATATGCAATTGCATAGCATCAGGGTGAAGTATTGCTCTGAAAAGAAAGGAAGAACTAACTGCTCTTTTAGGATATGGCAAACTCTCCTTCAGCTCAGCAGGAAACACATGTAGCCTTTCAAGGTTCACAAAACTACTGACGCTGCAGATTTACTGATTTGGCTCTAATGTCAGACCAATTAATTCAGCTCTCACCAGAAAGCCATTTGGTTAGCTAAGGGTGAACCTGCTTTTGAGGGGACTTTCATGTTCAATGTATTCCTGAACCAACTGGGCACTCTGAAGGTATGAATAGCAACGGTATTCCATCTACATGCCAGCAGTGATCATGAACAGGGAAATGTCTCTTTTGCCATCACATTTGTACTTGGCTACTAACCTCCACAGAGCCAAAAGGTGAGTTGGGCACTTAAGGACAAACCACCATTTTGTAAGGATTGTGCCTGATGGGACCCAGGAACCAGGACACTGATTGGATGCTCTGTTCTTGAACTACTTATAGCTCGAGGATTAATTAGGACTGGGAAAGTGCTCTAAGACCTTTAACTGAAGAATTAAAGGAGGTGAAATATAGGTACTTAGTCTCACAACAGCATCAGAATCTCTGAGTGAAACCCTACTGAAATAACTCACAGTATGTAGATACAAGAAGAACATTTGCTTAATGTTACATAAATTTGTAGCTGTTAGCTCCTATGCTCTCACCAGTTTTCTGCCAGACACCTGAACTGGAAATAAATCATATGGGAAAAAAAAAGGCTAACAATAAAAGAAAAGTTAAGAGCAGCAGTGGGGAGGAGGAAGCTGATTGCCTTCTTGCCCTAGTGCTTATAGCTCCACAGCTTTTTTAGCAGAGCACCTTGGAAGAGGAAAGCAGGACCTGATAACCTGTGACATCTACTGCTGGAGTTTTGTCCCTGTGTGTCCTGGGGTGGACACTGCTTCTGCAGCTCAGTTTCTCAGCTTCATACAGGTACTGTGAAGAAGCACTAAAAGTAAAAATGTATTTAAACAATGCATCAGGCCACTTAACCACCTTCCAAACAAATAGTTTTTCTAGAGTTGGAGAGTCCAAGCAGTGATTTTTCTCCAGTGTTTTTTCTGCTTTTAACCACAATCAGGAAAAAAAAACAACCCTCCTTTGGCACTCCCAATGTTAGTATCATACAGCAGCAGCCAGAAATTTATATCTGTCTGAGGGATACAAGAGGAAACAATAAAAAAGCACTGTCACTGAGCATGGATACAAATTAAAGGAACTTCTCCAGCTCTACTTCTCAGAGAACACTCTTATTGGCCCTTAAAATGTTATTTGTGAGTGGAATAAGCAGCAGTGACATACTTGAATGAGAACAATAAAAACTAAGTGACCCTGAGGTGAACATGTGGAAAGTAGACAATCCATATTACTTTGTGTTGGTACTAAACAAGGCCTTTAATAACAACATATAAAAATGCAGTATGATGATGAAAATGGGCTACTTTTGAAGGAATCACCATGACCTTTACAAAGAAAACACTGTCTACAGTCAACTGTGAAAGGACAGGGATTCCAAGAGGATGACTCCTGGTGGAGATCGTAACCAGTTTCATATATTAACAGACGGGATGTGTCCTGGCAAGATGTGGTCTTATGTTAGAAAGTAATAAAAACTGCCTCTATGAAAGTATCATCAAAGTTCTGGCCATGTCAAAATGGTCTTACTTGTGACAAAGTTATAAGGGGAAAAAAAAAGCCTTTTGATTTTCAGCAGTAAATTTAATGACTGAGTTTCCCAGTAAGCACCCCACTGGACTCCTGTACTTCAGGTCTTACCCACTGAAATAAAAAGCTCTTTTGGGAGGATGAAAAATGCAAATCCTCTGTGTGTATTTACACTACAGTACCTATATCCTAGTAAAAAGAAAAGACAAGTAAATAAAGCTTTTCTGGGTATGTCTGACCAGCATTTGAGGAGAATATGTTTTTTTCTTTTCTGTTTTCTTTTTAAAATTAATTTCTTTTGTTGTTTTCATATTAATGATCACATGAGAGTTAGTAGGTGCCCTCTGTCTATAGATGGTTTATGGACATTACATTGTTAGTATTTACAAGTTTTGCATAGTCACATACTATTTCTTCATTTCCTGCCTGGTGAGGTGTAAATGTTAGCACTACATTTCTTGGGCAAAGATTGCTAGGAAATATGTTAATTATAAAATTATTACTAGCAATAAGTTCATGCAGACATTGGATGGAAATTAAATGCAAATGATCACAAAACCAGCTGAACTGATCAATTATTAATCTATGTTTCTTGTAAAGTTTTTAGGATGTTTGGCTTTTCTCATAAACCTAAGACACATAATTTTGAAAGTTAACATTTTTCTTCCCATAACATAATTCCTATACCAATAATATATAGAATGTAAAACATACTTTAAAACCCTGCTTTGTTTGCAATTAATTGATTTTCAGAAAAGTTGGTTATAAACTACAAACTCATTGACTTAAGACTTGGAAAAAGCTAGGGAAAAATCAATTAAATGTATGAAATCAATGTATGTAAAATTTAAAGCATATTAATAATTCATGGAGTCACTTCAGGGTCTTTCTTCCAATGAAACTACCAGAAGTTAAGCTTGTTTTTTTCTGGAAGAATTAAGTCCATTTGGGATCTTAATATGCATTAATTTAACATAGTGCTCCCTGAGAATAATTGATTTTTTCTAACTACCCTTTTAAACTGGTCAACAAAGTTAAAGGCTTCCTGAGGGAAAGAAACATCAACTGGCATAAGACTGGATCCTGTAGCCAGAAATTATTTCTGACCTTTCCAACTAAACCAAAATCCTCTTTTTTCTTCCCATGCAGTAGTAACAAAAGAAACACAGCCTATGCTCAGTTCATTAAAATTCAGGTGTATACGTTATAAAGAAAAATGACAGAGGAACAAGCCACTGGAAAACTCAGACTTGTCCTCAATGTTGTACTGAGTAAGAAAATGCTACCATACAGTAAGTAATCATCGATGACAGCATTGACAGTTGAGAAAATATCATTCTGAAAAGCTAAGCTTTTTGTTTGAAGGAATATCACTATAATTGAATGTCCCATATTAATTTCAACTTGCTCAAGGCCTTGGCCAGTTGAGCTCTGAACAAGGACTGACATTGCACAGCCTCTCTGAGCAACTTCTTCCAATACCTGACTACTGTCATAGTGAAGATTTTGTTCTTAAAAACAAATTGAAATTTCCTTTGTTATAGTTTGTATCTATTGCCTCCAACCCTGTCACTATACATCCCTGAGAAGACTCTGGCTCTTCTCTACACCCTCCTTTCTGGCAGCTCGAAACAGCAACAACATCCCCCCTTCCTTTGAGCACAAAGCTTTCAAGAGTTATTTATTTACTTGAAAAAGAAGCTTAGACACATTTTAAAGAATAAATTGCTTTTTGGAAAAAATACGTTATGGCTATGAAATATTGTGGAAGGGTAAAATATTTGATGGCCAGGTTGTGAGCATCACTTTCCCCATCTATTTTATCCTTTTGTTTTGTATCTTTTTTTCCATCCTAATCTTTTCTACCCCAGCAAAGTGCTCTACCCCAGCAAAGTGCTACTGCTGCTCAGTGCTGCTGATGACATTGCTCTCTAAGTAGAGAAGAGTAATCCACAGCAGTTAAATGGACTTCTCTGCACGAGCAGCCATAGAGGTATTCATAGAAGATGTGTGCTAAGCAGCAGCACAGGAACAATTAAAAATGTGTCTCCTTTCCTAAGAATTGCTTTCAAAAGCACATCTGCACTAGAAAGAAAGGTGGATTTTAGGTCCCCAAAGTGCTATTTACTCCTTTGGCTTTGTTCACTTGGTTTTATCTCCTCATAGTTCATAAAACTAATTGGTAGCATACATTAAAAATGGTAAAAATGATAGACAGCAATTAAAAATTAAAATCTATGTAGATTTATGCAAATTGGTCTATGATGCAGCGTTCAATCTATAATAGATAAGCAAACTAAGGGTGACCCTCAAGTTCCAGGCAGGCTGCCACTTCAAGAGCTGCAAAGACTGTATGGTGCCAACAGGTTGCACAGCACACAGCAGCATCTAGCACCTGGAGATCTCAAACTGAGCATTTGTTCCTGATGCTCTGACATTCTGACTGCAGGGGAAAACTGTATATATAAAAAAAAAAAAAGGAAAGAAAAAAACCCTTTATACTGTATGTTCACATTCTGCACTTCCTGGAGCTCTAATGCTAGAAGCTGTAATGATGGAAGCCTTTGGCTTCCAGTCAGCTCTGCTTCCACACTCATATGTGCTTGTTGAAAGCTGCAGACACTGCCAGGGAGGTCTTAACCCCAGAGTCACAGGACCCTGGCCTTGCTAGATCTAGGAGGTAGCTCTGAAAGACTTTTGGTCTTAGGAGATGGAGGTTTTATTAGAATCGTGGTTTATTTTTTTATTAGAGAGACCACAAAGGCTACTTTTATAATTAGTAACTCAGGTGTTTTTCCAAGATGATTCCCAGACCCTGAGGTAGCATGGAGCAGCTCATGTCTATGCCACCAAACTCTCCTATTGTCTCAAAGTTTAACCTTGTCCCTGGGGCTCATCTTGTGCCTGGGCAGATCATGTAGTACTGGGCCAAAATGTGCCAGGGATCCAGCTAACAATTTAACAGCAAGGACAATCACATTCCATTTTGAGAGTATTGCCAAACATTGTTTACTAGCATATATGCTACCAAAGAGAGCTTATACAGTCATTGTACACAGTTTTCTTGGTCCATCATTGCCCTATGGGAGGAGATGCTCCATACTTTAAGCCACTGCTGCTTCTAACTCAGATACTCTCTGAGAAGCAGCAGCCCTTACAGCAGTGCTCCCATTCCCTCCTTTCCAAAACTCTTACAGTCTGCACACAAGCTGCCAGTTCCCATCTTCTTTCTGTGATCCTTTTGCCTGTCAGACTTTGAAGTTTCTCCTAGCTTTTAGCACCTTCCATTCTCGCACTGTGCAGGATCTCCCTCAATGTCAGCCAAGGGGCTCCCTGTGGCCCTGTCTTCCTAAGTAAACTGAAGATAATGGTGAATAACCAAGTGAAAACCCAAATACAGCCTGTCACATCCAGAGCTGATTTTAGGCCTTTTAAAATGTCAGAATGAAATCAGAATACATGGATACTCTATGATCATGTTGTCAGAAAGCTCTAATTTTGGATCTGTATCAAGGTGACATTTGTTTCTTCAAAATGCTCCTCTCCTTGTACCCAAGATAGGACAGCCATTGGCCTCTTAGTCCTCTTCAAACGTGAAACGTTTTTAGTACTTCCATAAACATATTCTCTTCAAGGGCAATAATTGCAAGACACTTTACACCTAGAGGTTAAGGAATCAGGCACCTATCAAACAGGTAGCTAAGGGCTCGTCCAAGGAGCCCTCTCCAAACAGGACCCATAAAAGTGGCTATTTCATTTTCCCCCTTAGTTTTGATCCAACTCTGCTTTTGTTTACACACCTACATTTTCTCCTGGGTTGCATGTAGGGCACAGTCTGCACACTGAACTCCCCAGCTTGTCAGGCTAAATTTATTACATTATTCCATATCATTGATCAGCATGTGAAACACTGAGGTGAATGCCGAGAGAATACTTATAAGACAACAAACTATTATTATTGTATTCACTCCAAGCTCTAGTGAATATTCAGTTACCTTCTGATTTCAAGTAAAAAAACCTAATTTTTGTAAGCCACACATTTGTACTCGCAAGCCTCTGGGTGGAATTTGTCTCTTGGTCTTCTCAAGACAGAGAAATAGGAATCTATTTTCAAGGTTTTCTGGGTTCAGATAAGGAGAAAATTTTGCCTCTATCCTTACAAATGGTTTGGGTTTTTTTTTTTTTTATCTTTTTTTCATATAACCATTCAAGCAGAAACTATAACAGAACATGCCTCCAGAGGAAGAAAGCAGAAAACTGCAACTGCCACTCACCTTCACGTTACAAAAATAAATAAATAAATAAATGCTACCAAAAAATGTACCTTTGATGCCATGGATGAAAGCAATTTTCATCAGGCACTCCCTGTTACCACTGGGACCTTAGCCACAGAGTTTGAGCCCATCATCTGCACCTACAGTTTTTATGCATGATGTTGAAAAGGTGGCCAAGCTTTCAGACAGCATCATAGCAGGCTGTGCAAATGGATCTTCCAACTCACTGCTCTGTAGGCACAGATATTAATGATAATAGTAAGTACAGAAAATTGTAAGAAGTTCTAAAAGTATCAAAGAAATATAGCTGGCAAGATTCAGAACAATAAAAAGGACTTGTTTCAGTGATACTGTGATACATTATCAGTAAAGCCTGTACAAAGTTAAAGGGAAATAGTTTGTGTCTCGAAATGCTAGTTAAAAGCACAAAGTGATTTCTGAAGTTATTTTCAGTGGGGTATCAGAGGCATAAATACAAGAACATATATTTTTCACCATTTTTGTTAATGGTTTTGAAAACTAAGCCTCTTTTGACTAAATCTGAGGCTAGAAGAAAGACTAGTAGAAAAGGTAATAAAAATTACAGCACATCAGCCCTATTTTATGAATTGGTTCATTCTTTAAGTTAGTCCCAGTTAAATGAAATTTCTCTGAATATAACCAACTTACATGATATATATATAAAGAAACAAAGAGTGGAAGTGATTTTTATAAATGCTTGAGAAGAATGACTCTAAAAAGGATTTAGAGTAAAAACAGCTGGGAAATTCACAGGAGTTAGATGTGCTTAGACTGAGCAGAAATAAGAGTAAAATGTAGACTAGAAATGTGTATTTGGGTACTGAGAACACTGGTACTAAAACACTGAAAGATATTCTGTTCAAAAATAACCATGAAAACCTTGGCATAGAAGGCAAAACAGCCACAAAGCAAGCTGAAGCACTGAAGAAATTCTTAGTTTTTTAGCTTGGCAAAGATAAAATAGAGACGTTTTAATGTAGAGCCACTTTCATGGGACAAAATATTAGATACTTAAAGACTTTCATTTAGAAAAGCATGAAAAGAAGAGATTAGGAAATGGAAGACAGAAAAATCCACATGGGAAATAATGCACATTTTAATATCTATTATATTGAATAACCACTGGAAGAAATTAGCACATGAATTGAATTCTCCATTTCTCTGTGTCATTGAATCATACCAGGAAGAATAAACTTCTTAAAGACAGGTTTCATCTTTGACTCTACCTTCATGGCAAATACAGTTTTGTTCTACCTGATTTTTGCCTTCAGCAGTGCTGTGGCATTGATAAAATTAAGAGGACATGATAGAGAGGTACAACAGAGTAGGTGATCTAAGCCCATGTTATGGCTTTGAAGACTACTAACTGAATCCTAGGAAAATTACACATTGCTTTCCTTTTCAAAAAGCACTAAAAGATGAGTTTTGTCTGTTTTCTCTTAAACTATTTAAAGAGAAACTTTAGTTCTATAGTAGCAGAGTTTTACAGTATAGCAACATCTTATACTCAATTTTCAATGCTTTCACAGATTCTTGATTTTTTCTCTCTCATTTTAGAAGCTATGATATTTTTGGGGCTCCTTTTCAGTCTTTTGCATGTGTCTGATATCCTGTAGGTCTACAACTGCTTGCTCTTGACCATCAAAGAAGTCTAGGGATAAGATTTGGTTGCCTAAGCATGGGATGCTGGTATAATGTGTGATGCTCCAGTGATTTTGCTTGGCCTCAGCTGCTGTGAAGTCCTGCACCATCTCTGCCAGCCCTGTGCTGGTCCCTCAGACACTGCTGTCCATCACCCACCCAGGGTGTCTGTCCCCCTCTTGCTGCAGTGGCAGGTGGATCACTAGGAGTATCCACACAGAGGAACTTAAATCTAGGAACCTTAATCTTAAATTGATGCCCACACTTGACATTAATTGTTATCTGAACCCCATCTCCCATATAAATGGGGCATTTCCAGGCCCAAAGAGTTTTCCTCTCCCCTTCTCTATAATTTTGAGAATCTAAAAGAAGAAAATGCAGAGAATAGAGAAAATTAACATATATTCATTACTGTAATAAAATCCTATACTGAAACTCTTCTAGAAACTTTCAGAAAAATAAGATAGTAGAACCCAAATGCTTCATATTTTTTTTTTGTGGGGAGCATTCTTATTAAATTGACTTAAAGTATTCAAGCTTTAATAAATAATTGTATACTTGTGCAAAAATGAGGTTGTAGTTATAGTTACATGTGGGAATACCTTCGGATTTGCACATTTTCTGAACCTCCTAGTCCTCATGAAAAAAAAGGAATCTTTTCCTCACTTTACACCTCCACATTTTGAAAATAAGGATACAAGCTGCTACAATCATTTCTGAAGCATTTCACAAATGATATCAACCTCTATTTCTCATTTACTGAACACAGCCACCACCACTAGTTTTGGGGGAATCACAGGATGCAAAAACATTGCTTGCTTAAGTCTTTAAATAATCACCAGTCAAATGCCTCTCCAAAAAATCTCATTATGCCTCTAAAGTACAGTAGTCTGCAAAGATGATGAGCAGCACTTTTAAGCATGTCCAGTGATGTAAGAGCTCAAATTACCCACTTGGGCTCTGATTTGCGTAAGTATGAACATTTACAGTTACTGGACCTGCACATACTCATAACTATCAAATATTAGTTGAGAATATAAAAGTTAATTGGGCTGGAATGACACCAACATGACTCACATGGAGCACCCAAGAGCTGAACTGCAATTTGACAGGTCAGTCAGAGGCTAAGGAATGAATTTCCAGTGCAACTAAGACAGTCACGGACCTTGCCAGACTTGATTTTAAACATTGTTTTTCTTCTTGTTTTCAATAATATGAGCATATAGTAATAGGCATGTACAAGAATCCAACTGAAACACATCTCTGCCCACACTGTTTTTCTTCAAAAGGTGAGATGAGAAGAACTGTTGCTGGCATATGTTAGTTACACTAATTAATGCAGACCTGAAAAGTGCTTTGAAATTGCAGTGATGGAACAAAAATCCACACTTTACAGCTCTGTAAAATCAATAGCCCTTTTTCAAAAGCTTTCTGCTGTGTTTGCCCTTTGGATAGATGGTAAAGAGGCTGGTGCTAACCACAGACAAAGTCTCATGATTTTCTCCAAGTTTTATACAACTGAGTAATCATATTCAGCCTCAACCAGCACAGGTAAGAAGGAGTAATTTATTTTCCAAATAGGATGCTAAGAGATAACCTTTCCTACAACTATTGTCATATAAACATCTGACTTCTGGACATACTGGTTTTATTACATAGTCTGAATATAACACTAGCTCTGCTAAAGCTTAGGAAAAAATATTCTGAGGATTGCTGTTGCCGTATTTTTGATAGAATGGATCAAACAGATGAAAGCAATGAGTCAATTCACAAACACAAGCAGAGCAACTTCTCATCTGTCTAAAACCATCACATAGACACTTTAAATTATTAGCATTTTGTGGTTTTGGTTTTTTTTGTATTTTTTTTAATTCTCTTGCAAGTCAATTAACCTCCACGAAATGGAGAAATGAACATTTGATGAGAACTTCATGGAGAAAGCAGCTGCTTGATAAAATAAGAAGAGAAAACAAATTATGAATCCTCCTTTGTAAAATGGTTAAGCAACTCAATGCCCCAGCCATAATCTAGGGCAAGTCCAGTATGAAAGCTTAGGTAAAAATTCGAAGTAAAATGTAAAAGATGTTCACTCCAAAAGTCTGAAAAGTAGTCAGTCTGAAGGAGCAAAGTATCCAGTCTGATTTGTAAAAGCACTTAAGTAATGTCTAATCTGAAATTAATAGTTGTTACTCAGCATGCCTATTTAGTGGAGTCTTGGACATCTTTTAAGTACCTGAGAAGAAATATTTGTAATCTGGTCTTTAGAAGCCTCAAACACTTTTACTCTAAGCTAAAGACATACTCACTGCTAGAAGTTTCACTCTTTTGTAGAAATGGAAAGCATTCTCCTATGGATGCTATTGTCTCATAGAAGCTCTTCAAAATTTTAGCCAAAGTGTTCTAACAACATATAATTAAAATTATTTTTCTGACCTCGCTTTGTAGGATTATTAATGCTTAGTAGAGTAAATTCTGTTCCACACAATTAAATCTTCTGCTTAAGTTTTCATATCACGTTTCAATTACTGCAATTTCTTTGTCCTGTGTCACTGGCAAATGAAATCTTGTTTCACTGAAATCTATCCAAAATTAATTTTCCTAGATCTTTGCTTTGATCAGCTTTTCTGTGAGACATACAAAACTGTAACATCGTTTAATTTGGCAGTGTTATTAGGCTGCAGTCCATCTTACTGATCATGATTGTCTTACTCTTTTCCTTGCACTCTGTCTTCTGCCTGTCTGCAAACATCTCTAATCACATCTTCTACATAAAATATAATTGGTTTGGGCAGGGGTGGCATGTAAGTTCAGTATTTCTGTATTTCTAAAAACCATGTAGCAGTAATTAAGGGATAATACAAATAAATAACAACACATAATTACAAATAAATAACACCACCTAAGAGCCTCTGGTCTATGGAAAGAGAGAGTTATTTTGGAAAAAACTGATTTTACATAGATTCATTTGTTTGCACACATATATACTTATATGAATAATGGGATATATATATTGTTATCCCATCTTCTCATGTTCAGCCTAGTGGACATTGTCAAATATTGTTGTGCAACTATTCAAAGATTGTTTCATCCTAAGGAAAACATCACATTGGAGAGCAATGGCTTCAAAGGCTCACAAAGCAGCCCAGCCCTGAAGCAACTGATGGGTTTGTAACAGACTGTGTCATTACAATCCAAAAGCTGCAAATGGGAACATCTTGTTGATTTTGTTTGTGATAGACTTGTTGATGGCTTGTGAGGCCTGACTGAAGGAGATAATTGTTATTTTGTGAGCACAATTTGTACCTGTACCAGCAATACCATTTTAATTGACTGAAGCCCAGGGAGTCTGAACCAGGATCCTGCAGCATGGTTGTGTGGCACAGACACGTGCTGACCTGGAAGTAGCCAGTGGCCTTTGGAAGATGCTATTTTCTGCAGTATCCTTCATAACAGGAAGACTAGTTTTGAAGATTAATGATAAATCCCACCAGCCCTCCTAGGCTGCTGAAGAAGTCAGCAGAAAGATCATGCCTATTAAGTATTACAGATGTGGACAAAACCAGATCCTTAATTGCAAAACATGATCAAAAAAATCCACATTCTCCCAAAACAAATAGGAGTGATCCAAAGCCTAGAGTGAGTCAGGTAGTATCAGATGGGGGGGGTGGGGGACTGGGTGTACCTAAGCCTTCATTAACTAGAGGAGAGCCTGATATAGTGGTTTTTATGCTGAAGCACAACCTAAAGTGTATATGGAAAGTGTGTTGCCATAGGAACCACTTTGCTGAAATGAGTAGGAGAAGTGACGTGCAGGGGGGAGAGGAGAATATAATGAAAGGGGGAAAGTACTGAATCCTACTGCATATGAGAAGCTGCTGAATTTGTAAGATATTAGCCAGATGTTAATAAGGTGATTAAACTCGAAAAAGCACAGCAGAAAAGGTAAACATAATCCTGCGACTAATTGGGAGGAAAAGAGCTAATTGTAACAGAACAAAACAAAAGTACAGTCAGCTTTCAGCACATACAACTACCTGAGTACCAAACAAAAAAGTAGAACAAAATCATTTTTATGAAATAGGCTCCAAACCAAGTTGATATGTAAACTTTATACCACAAGAAAAAAAATACTATTAGCTTTTTTTTTTTCCCAGACAATAATGATTCTATGATCCTAACATTTAAAAAAAACCCAACAATTCAGAATCTATTTGTAAGTAAGGAGATTTCTAGAATTTAATCACTTGGTCCACACAGATGGATAAATGGAGAATGTGAAACCAAAGGTATATTCCCTTGCTATGCATCCCTTTACACTCCAAAAGATGAAGAGTATTGTCCTCTACTTGAGTTGCAACAATAAGGAAAATAGCACCTCCAAAACACTGTTATCATCAATAATCACATTATGAACAGTTAACAGCTCGAGGCTGACAAAAAGTAGAGACCTGCTGTGCTATAAATTATATGCCTAAAGAATAGCTGCCTCTTCCTTACAGATAAAGAGATGAAAAAGGCACAGGCTGTGGAGAAAGCATAACATGCAGAAATAACTATCAATTCTCTTGGTATCTCTTGTGCAGAGAGTTAATTAATGGGCAGAGAAGTATAGGTACATTGAACTTTTCAGGGGATAATGAGGGATGAGGTGAGAATTAAAGAGGAAGACAAACAATTCAGGAGCAAAGGTGAAGCACAAAGATCAGGTGGGGAAGAGTGTAGGAGACAAGAAGACACACTCAGCACTGCAAGACCTGAAGGAGACTAAGATGTCCATGGGGTGCTTAGGGATGCTGGTGAGATGGAGACCCCAGCTCACTCCTGTGGCCTATTGCTGTCTCCTGTAGAGCAGGAGATGAGACAGGTCTTGCCTGCAGGCAGCACTGGGAGATGGGATTGAGGCTGGAGAGCAGACGAGCCTCAGTTGTCCTGTTCTGCTTTGATGCAGCAGTCAGGTCAGGAAAGTGCACCTGAAGCCCAAGGAGGAATTCACAATGCATGAAAAGTGAGTAGAGGACACCAAAGGCTGCATTATGCAAAATCTTGAAGAGGGCTTCCAAGCTAAAACGTACAGGGCTCTGCCCTAATATGACACAAGATTAATGAGCATGCAGAAATAATCCTTTATTCTTTGCTTGCAGCAAAGAAAATGCCCAGAGATAGAATATTGGTTGATTTATTTATGATACTGTAAGGGTAGGTTACATAGTTATGATTTACTCCTTATATTATAAAGGAAATGCTAGAACAATGCCTATAAAATGCACTGCAATAATATAAATTTTAGGATTTTTTTTTTCATTCAGTGGTAATAGTTATAGCAGTAAAACTGTCAAGATTAAATCAGGTTTTATTAATTCATTTTAAAAATGAGCCCGGTTCTTAAACTGTAATCTACAGCCTAAATCTGGAATTCTTTACTTAATTCTCAGGCAAAAGTTTTATTTCGGATCACAATTAGATAGTATGAAACTATTAATAATAATAAAAATAGAAAGCTATTTCCACTATCATAACAGAAAACTATTTCTAAATATAAAGGCATATATATTTAAATATATGCATAAAGAATCTGAATAATTTCTTAGACTATATTATGATTGAACCATCTGAGATGAAAATAAAAAGATTCACTGCAGTTCAAGAAGTGCATAGATGTGATTCAATTTTCATTTTTTGTGGGGAAGTAAGGGAGGAGGAAAGCAAAGGATTACAGAGGCCTTAAATAGCTAGGCTGGCTGCTTACATTTTCAAGGCAACTAACCGTTTGAAGTCACCAGGCTTTGGCAACTTACAAACAGTAACCATCTGCTTTTCAGTTTCCAGAAATCAATTGCATTGAAAAGACACCCAAGCCCCATATGAAACAATACGAACTAAAACGAGGGAGCCAGAGACCTAGGAACATCAGTAAGGAAAGAAGGAAGAAGTGCAAACAACAATGGTAGTTTCTCACATTTCAAAGAACCCTTGGTTTCCTACAGTGAATTGAGAAGCTTTATTCCCCTGAAGCATGCATTCTTTCTCATTAATTTCTTTGCTTTTCAAGGTCTGGAACTGGATCTCAGCAGCATAAGTTCGTCAGTACATCTGTGTCTCACTTTGTAGGTGATTTCCCATCTGATTTATTTTTCTTTTAACTATACGTTTCAAAGTAATGTTAGAAATTCCTTTCTAAAACCTGGGATAGCATTTAAAATAACAGGCTTGGTAAACTGTAATTCCCATGGCGTTATTGAATTGGCATTATCAGTTGATGCTTGCAAAAAGAGCTGAAACAAGTAAGGAATACATCAGCAGCCCTTCATTTCAGAAACATACTCCATAATCAAAGTTTCTTCCAGGCATGTCTCTGAAACAAACTGGTCAGAATGAACTGCCTTGGGGTGCCTCTAAACTATGTCTTTATCTATTACTGACTAGCCATCCCTTCTAACTAGGGCTTTATATTTCTTCCTTGTAGTTTTATGTGAAGAATTTACATTTTCATGTTTGTTATCATTGCAGTAAAAGTTCACTGACTTGCATGTAAAAGAATCAGCCTCTGTAGGGCAGAAAAAAAACAGCTGTAGAAAAATGTCTGCCACACAGATTCCCAAATAATTAATCCTGATTAATATTATTATCATAAATCCCACGTTCAGGCACAGTCTGAAAATCCCTTGTGGTCTCCTGTGGCCCCTGGTGCCATAACTGTGNTTGCCCTCAGCAGAATTTTTGCCATTGAAGTTAATACAGGACACATCACTGCACTCCATGGGTTCCTCATCAAAATCCATTCCCCACTGGAAGATACAAATTATAGACTAGACTCCAGGGATCTTAGGAAGAAGAAAGCCCCCCAAAGCCAAAATCAACAGCAGGAGGATTCTACAATAAAACTCAAGTGTTAAGTGAGACTATAGTAGTTAATCAAGACTACAGTGTGGTATAACTGGAACTGACTTCTTACTGGCAAGTAAACATCTGTACTAATACAAAAAAAATAGCCACAGGACAGATTTCCCTCCTTATCCCCCATAAACAGCCATTGGTATCTCTCTAGGAGATCAAACCCATGCAAGACCCTTGCTTTGCCAGCAGTGCCACTAAAACAGCCAAACATTTCCCTAATGGAGGTTTAGCACAGCAGCTCATCACATCAAAACACTCCTGCTTAAGGGGAAATTATAGGAATTATCATCTCTTGGGCTCTCTGGCTTCAGTCAGAATGAGCTCATACCACTGGGAAACTCATATACAAGTCCTGTGTTTAAATGACCTTTTACACGCAGAAGTTGCTTCACAACCCACAAATGGACAGATAAACTATACTGACCTATCCTGTCCTCTTCCTCTCTCTAGGTAGGATTTCTGCTCCTTAGAACAGGGCTTGTCTAGACAGATGTTTTTATTCAACTCAGTGCATTTAAAAAAGCATGATCTAACTGTTGCAGTGGTTCCCTGTCCCAACCTTTATAGCCACTACCCTTCTGTATTTTCATTGTGGGTTCAGCTAGCACATGTGTTTTATAGGTCTATAAAGCATTAAGAAAATACATGGCATGAAGAATAAAACTTATTTCTCAGAAGGATCTGGCAACTAGCATGGCTGATATTCAGAAGGGTTTCTAAGGAAAAAACAATCTTGTTTTTGCAATGAATAACCATTTTGTGAATTTGAGAACAATCATTGCGTTACTGAGGAGTGGTTTTTCTTGCAGGAAAGGAGGTTAATGAGAAACACAGCAATTAGCAATCATGAAAGGAATAATTTCATGAAGTGACAAAATATTAACACAGATGAAAAATAAAGGATGCAATATTTTGTCACAGTATAAAGTCAGGGGGACTCCCGTTGTCCATAGATTCATCTTCGTATTTCCCTGTTAAGATTGAACATTTTTTAACTGATTCATTTAAGGGTTTTGTTGGAAGGTACCAGGCTTTAGGTAAGCTTAGTAGAGAGAAAGGAAAGAAGAAAATAACTGTTATTGATGAACACAAGCACGAAGTCAGAAACAGATTACAGTGATTACAGCAGCAGATTATAGCCTCCACCTGCAACACAGGACTAGCCCTCAGCTGGCCTCTGCCTGCTCCTTCTATTTGCTTTCTATCATCTCATAGGAAGGGTTTTTTGTACAGGGTGTTCAGGGGTAGGAAGGGCCAGGACCTGTGTGGGATTTGTGTCTGTGGTAGAGATACAAAGAAAGGTCTGAGAGATGTGTCTCTGACATTTCTTGGAGAAGAGCTGCATCCCTTGTATGCTTTTCCTCCTCTCCCTTTTGATCCTCTCTATCTGCTTTTCCACATCCTAACTTAATATTTAGACTATTCCCTTCTTTCTGTATTTCGTTGCTGCTCATATTCTTTCTTTAGGGCTTGGTTTTGCTTCATTTCCATTTCCTACCATGTAGAGCTTTGCCACAATACTTCTCCCATAATGCCCAACTGAGAGAGATTCCCCAGCTTCACAGGACAGCCAACAGCCTTTAATCAAAAATCACTCCCTAAAATTACCTTTTCCCTCATAGCATGCACAAACATCCCTGCTTAGCCTGCATCTCACTTAAAACAAGGGCGAACTAAATTTTAAACAAAAGTATTCAAAGAAGTAATCCAATCAGTTATATCCTCTCTGAAGTTTTTACTGTTTTCTCATTTTCTTAAGTTTTTAAGTGATGTCTTTTTTATGTAATTGAGTTGACAATTTTAGTTTGCTAAACTTTCACAACTAGATTTTCCTGTCATCTGTAAATTAGTTTAGGCTGACACAGAAACATAGATGCATGGAAACCTATGGTCTAGTTCAGATCTTAAATCAGAAATTTCTCCCTTGACTGAATCACACACTAATGTAAAGAATTATGTGCATTCTCTGATTTACAAAAAAAAAAAATTCTATCCTTTATTTTCCCCTAGACTTTATTTGTAACTCATAATCATTGTATAATTGCAGTAAACAAATGAAAGCTGAACTCCCTGAGTCCAGGAGCACAGAAGCAGTAGCAGGGATACCTCAGAAGGACTTGCTAGTGATAAAACATTTAGAAATGGGATAGATAGTGATGACTCAGTACCTTTCAGAGAGTCAGGCTGTAATTACAATCTCTGTGCTTGGAATGAACGGGGCAAAAAAACAAACAGACTTGCAATAGTCCAGACTGTCAATCCAATCCTGTGTCAGCCCTGTTTAGATGGACTTGATGGTTATATTAGATGATGGAAAATACAACACTTTCTCCCACAAATGCACTTGACAGCATATCCCTGTGTCTTAGAAGATAGTCACTGGTGTCTCTGCCAAAATATATGACCAAGCCTTACGTGAAGTTAGGTTATGAGAATCTCTCTGTTGATAATCACAGACAGCAATTTAATGCTATAATAATATATTATAGGGATTACCCAAAAAAGAAGGATTCCATGAGTTTGCAAATTCTTCCATTTTCCCAAATTGCCTATGCAACATCATGTTGTCCTTAACTGATGCTCTGATTTGTGACTCCATTCTTTCAGACTGTGCCCATGAGTCTCTCTGCTTATTAGTAGAGTCTCATTAAGATTTGTCAGCACTATCAACAGGAAGCTTTAAATTACTCATTATAACCAGAATGGCAGCTAATTTGAGATCAAACAAATTAAATCTTGTTTTCAGAGTTAGTTGAAGTCTGATGTCTAGTGAAATTTTACCTACAGATTTAGGAGTTGCACTAGCTATATATTTAAGAGAAAATGATTTTAAAGGTGACTGAGTAGCCTCTCTATAGTAGCAGACAGAAAAGTTGAAATCTGTTCTGCAGAAGAGTGGTGCCTCTGCCTTTTCTTGTTTCTCTGCTTCTGAATCTAGCTGGTCAAATCTAGAGTACAGGGAGTAAAAGGAAGGATGAATTCTTGCCTTGGCTCTCCATGACTTGCTGTGGCACACTGGCCCAGCCAAAGAACCCATTTTTGCATCGTTTGTCTTTCCAAAGCTGTAGAAGAGAAATCCAATGCCTATAGCCACCCAGCAGAGAGGAAGATATATACTGATAGATATCTGCTTTGTTACCATCCGTGTAGTTGCTGGATTTTAGTTTTTCTCTCCTTACAGTCCCTGCCAACTCATTAAGGGAAGAAAAAAACCTGTTTTGAGTGTGAAGTCATATCAAAGATAGACATCAAATCAAATTAACTATTAATATATTGACAGACAACGAGGTAAGGCTTCTAGGAATTTGGACTTTTGGCCACAATAAATGGCATCTTTGTATTATGGTTCATGGCAGCTTTATGGAGCAGCATTATTTGCAGTTATCAAACATTGAGATCACCATGGCAACTCCCCACTCACTTTTTCTACTACTTTTCTTGTCGATCTGTTAAAGGTACAGAGTCTAAAGGCACAATCCTGCAAAAGGATGAGATATTTTGACATCCTCTTGCATTCAGAAAGCAAATGTTGTCAGCACCTCAATTGAGCATCTCAGCCCCTTACAATGGAAGTCATCCTGCTCCACTTTGTATTCAGAAGGATTCCATCTCAAGTTCAACCAGGGTGAGCTACAAAAAGTACTAATTTATCCACAAGGGTAATTTCGTTACACCAGCCCCAGATGCTGCAATCAGCATGACATTAAGACATCACTTAGAGATGGTTATTAACTAATTTACTGTATTATTAAAAACAAGGCTGCTAGACTCTTTTACAGTTCTGTCATTTGTTTCTGTAGCATGAAGGATGTCATTCTTTCTTCAGCTCATCCCTCTGACACAGGAAGAGCAGTGGAGAAGGTGGAGGAGTATTTTGCTCTGACTGCACACTAATTTCTCATTTGTAGCAATTCACAATCAGAGCACTATAAACCTGGATTGACCTGTCACAGTTTATCATCTCTGATTTCCTACTTGTGATAGAAAATGGGAGAACATAAGGAATGAAATGAAATTAAATGAAGCCCTCAGTCCAGACCTGTCCAGTCTAGCTAACACTTCTTCTATGGAGGTAAGCTTCACAAAAGGATGCCCTGAACTCCACATACATGCCAACACTCCTCCAGGATCTGTTAACAGGGCAATCAGAGGTTTATCACCCACAGAGTCAAACCTCCCCCTCCCCCCCTTTTTTTTTCTTTCTTTTCAGGAACATAAGGAAACTGAGGACACATGCAGAAACTGAACAAAGGATAAGGATTTGGTTGCAAGAAAGATGACAGTGAATTGGGCTGCAAAGAAAATTGTCAAGCTGGAATCATCTACGGCCAGGCTGCAGGCCCTGTCTTTGAGAACAAAGAGAGAGAGAGAACTGTCCTTAAGGATAAAGCTTACTCAGGATGCTTCAGTGCAGCAGATTGAGAAGTGCAGCACAGAGATGAGAAGGAATGTTGAGATGAGCTGAAGCACCCCAATGACTTCACCAGCACTCCCTGAAGCTGAAGGGAGGAACCTGAAGCATACACTACAGTTCAAGCTGCTGGAGCAGATATTTCAAAACATTGTCCTCAACTTAGATATTTGATCGCAAAAGGGTTAGTTTTATGATCAGATACACAGATTGATATTTCAGATTTTTAAGTTTAGCTATAGCTAGTAATCTGCTTAGAAGAACTCTGACAGATAACACAAGCTGTCTTTCTTATCTCTTGGCAGAAGCCTTGCAAACTTGTACCACAACTGGCTATGTACTGCACTCTTCCCACAATGAGTTTCATCTTTTGTTAAGTAAGGTGATGTTTATCCATCTGTTCTGCTGGAGAAAGATTGACTGTGTGATTGTGACTGGGCAAGGTGGAAGTAACCTTATAAAGAACATAGTCTGACTTGAATGTTTTCATGGATGACAAATGCAGTGCATGTTGCTTTGATGGGGATCAGGTAGATAAAAGAATTTGCAGGTTGCTCTAAGAACGAAGTGTATTTTTGCCACAATCACATACCAGTATTTATTATGTCTTCTATATGGTTCCAGTAGAGGCACAAATTTAAATGATTTAAAAGAATATATATATCTATTTGTTTAGGGAATAAGAACAAAGAGAACTGTAAGTAAAAACATCAATTGCTGCTATATTTAGAAAAACAGTAATTTATTACAGCACACTCCATTTAACCTTAAAAGCAACTACAATAGAAGCTTCTTATAAGGATTTTTATTTTTTTTTTCTATGATTTCTCTTATGAATATTATTTGAGTGGCTAAAATGACATTGGGGAACAGGATGGCTGAATTTTCTATTGCCTTTGCTGAATTTGTGAAAACCACATTCCTCCTGCCCCTATCTTGCTAAAATAACAATTCTACAGGCATATTACAAAACTTCTTTACCTAGTGGTTGTTAGAAAACTTTGCTATGTTTACATTAAAGTTGTTACTGAAAATCTGAGAATTATGGTTATTATGGTAAACACACACACATCTACTTTCTAGAAATGTATTATCAGATATTTACTGTACTTGTATCATTTTCAAATGCTTATTCCATGTGAAACAAGAACACAGCCACTACACATGCATAGGAATTTATCACATCTTTGAAGAATTGCTAGATGCTTAAGAGGTCTGGCCAATGCAGTTCATGCTACTTAAAATGAGATAAATTTCTTTGTCAGCTTAAGCTGAGAAATATTTTAAATTTAAGAGCAGACTATATATTTAATGGCAGAATTCCCACCCCCATGATTCAGAGGAATGAAAACAGTTTTAAACAGAATCACAATACAATACGTTCAATCCAAATTCAAACCTTCTTCCAACTAATTATATTGCCACAGATGGAGGTATGTAATTTACTGAGCATCTGTGCATAGCAAAATTTTGGACAACGTGGGTGGTGCAACTTCTAAATCATACACATGCTGTGACTGCAGTAAAGCAAAAGGACTCATTGATGAGAGTTATGTTATGATTTAAAAAACCCTCAAAGTATTGAATTTCAAAGTGTGATTAAATGCATAAAAACACAGTGGAAAGTCAAGTGCAAACCTGGTCTCCTATTGAGAATTAGAAAAACAAATGTGTCCTTTAGGCATAATTCTGTTTCTTTTGTGTAAGTCAAAGACAGACTAAAAAAGAAACATGTAGATAAAAAACAAGGTGAGAAGCAGAGCTGGTCAAAGAGCAGAAAATCCTGTTCACACACAGCATGCCTTCAGCAGAAATTGGATTGTTCTTGGCATCTTTACTCTCCTCTAGTATACACATTGCTTGCAGATTTCTTACAGCTGCAGCTTTGCCAGCTTAACTCTTCAGCTGGGGAGTTGCTACCAGAAGATTATGATCACATATATAGGCAATACTTATTTCAGTTAATCCCCACTGTTAGCACTTGCTGTGCCTCAGGCATCCAAATAAAACTTGAGAGGCAAAGAAGTAAAGTATGCCTATGCACAGTTATTTGATATCTAAATCTCTGACTTCTATTTACCAGCCAACTGCAGTTGACAGTGGTGCAACTACATGCTATTAAGTGTATGTTGATAGGACAAGGGCTAATAGCTTTAAACTGAAGAACAGTAGATTTAGATAAGATGTAAGGAGCACGTTCTTCACCAGGAGGATGATGAGATGCTGGAACATGTTGTCCAGAAAGGTTGTGGATGCCCCTTCCCTGGAAGTGTTTAATGCCAGTTTGGAAAAGGCTTTGAGCAACCTAGTCTAGTGGAAGGTGTCCCTGCCCATGGCAAGGGAGTTGGACTAGATCATCTTTACGATGCCTTCCAGCCCATGAAACTATGATGCAATACATCTGATAAAATGACCTCTCAGAATGTTTTGTATCACTGGTATCTCTAATAATATTTATTGTGAATGCATGTATAGGCCTCCTATAAATTTACTTCAACAATCAACTTTCTGCTGCTGTTACATGGTGTTGTTGGCTTTATGCCTGCTGTGGGAAGACAGATGATATTTGATCTGTTGTAAAGTTAGGACTCAGGTACAGAGGTTGCCATACCAACAAAAACCAAGTCAAATTATACAACTGAATCAGTGGCTAAAGCTTACAGGGCATGAGCATTTTACATCATCTTGCAGGAGAGAGTCTGGTCCAGTACCAAAGCCTACAGATGGATTTCCTGTGACATCAAGCCACAGCCTGTGAGGCTGCACAGTGCCACAAGCATAGCATCCTCTTTGGTCAGCGTAGACCCTGAACCTCACCAAATTCCCATACAAATTAATACTTTCTTCCAGTACTCTCACAAGGACAACTAAGCTGAATGGGGGAAGGGTTATGTCATTCATTTGCTTGTAACAACAGTAGGAAATCAACAATACGCACAATAAGTCATGATTAACCTGTTTCCCATCTGCTTCCATGACAAACATGCTTCCACATGCCACTTCTGCCTGCCTTCATTTCCACAGCCCTCATTGAAAGCTTTGTTAAAAAGTTAGTGGATCCCAGAACATGGAATTTGTGCCAACAAGCTCATCTCGTCCCTAGTATCTAGTGTTTTCTGATTTTCCTGGAGAGATGAGTTCTCATTGTCTTTTGCTACAGTGCAAGTTTTTTGCTTATTCCTCTCCCTCATTCCTCACCACAGTTCAGTCTCCATAGCTGTGGATCTCAGGCTGTGTGGTGCTGAGAAAGAGATGGAACAAGACCTGAAGCACAGGAATTACAGTTCTAAGGAGTGGTCCTCCTTCTCCCTCTCACAGACACTATTTACCTCCCTTGCCAGCAGCCAGAACAGCAGTAGATCCACAGTACCATTTGCCCTTGAAACTGAGTCTCTGTCATCTGACTCAATGTCACCTTCAGAGGTCTGAAGCATTCTCAAAACAAGTAGTTAATTTGCATTACAATGACTTTGCCCTGCTAAAAAGGAGTCTACCAAACCCACAACACCTAAAAGTAAACAACATCTTTTTTTCTAAATGCAGCTTGTATTATTTCCTTAGAACATAAGTAGGTCCTGAAGAAATAACTTTCTGGACACATTAGTCAACAGCATTTTCTGGGGACCTTAGGCATGTTTGCTTTACAGCAGTTGAATTCCACTGAATTTAATGTTATTTCTCCTGATGCAGGAGAGGAAATGGAACTGGAAAGAAAGTACATAGTCCTTCAACTATGGAGGAACAACGGCCACTTATGGACTCAGGCATCTGTAAGAATGCTTGTGTTGGGTTATAGGCATCAAGAGAGAATCTCCTAAACCATCATTGTATCTCCACTACTGGTTCTGAGATGAAAAAAAATAAAAATAAGAAAGTGACTATGGAGAACTCCTCCCAACAGCTGGATTCTTTGGATTTACCTGTCACAGAGGATCATTTCTAGTCCAACAAGCCCTTTCTATTTTATCTTATGTAAGCAAAAGCACAGAGAAACAACAATCAGGATGAATAAACAAAAGTTTTAATACCAGACATCTTCTGTAAAGTTTTTCCCTGATTGAAGGGTTGTTGGCATCCCTGGAGACTGACTGTTATCAAGAGGGAGAAAGTCATATTCGATACCTTGGGGAATAAGTGTATGTAAAAGATCACTTAATGCCAGAGCAGACGTTGCCCCATCACACTACATGTGGAACAGAAGCAGGTTTTGCAGCCATACACCTTAGGAGTTCCACAGAGCTTCTGTAGGCCAGCAGTATGCTGCTTTCAGCTTCACAGTATCCCTATATATCAACCCTGAGTATCTACAGATAGGTAAAATAATGTCAAATACATTACCCCATCAATCCCTTGCCTGAATATCTATTCTGTATCTGTTTTAGGAATATGCTGTCATTTTGCATTTTCCAAAGAAGTGTACCACCTTCTTCAGCTCTCATCTCATCCTCCATGTACCTCAAGACTTTGTCTGTAAAGATTAAGCTTAACAGAGTACAAAGAAGTCAGATTCATTCATCTTTCAGAACTCTGCGATTAAAATCCAGCACTTTTGAGAGACACTAACAGCAGTCATCTCCTTATGTGTCACTTGACATTTATGTATGAAACTAGATTCCTTACATAGGTAGATTTCAGTCTCATTTCTCATTATTCTATAGAATATATGTACACAGCTCAGTAAGGAAAAATACTTAACAGTAAAACCTATGGTAGAAGTCCTTTCCCATTTTATTTGTTTTCTTCCCTTTTTTATTCTTAGTGTTTTATGACACAATAAAACCCAAATTTCTGAGAGGCAATAATCAAGAGGGTTGCAACCTGAAAAGAAAATACTTAGTACTGAATTCTTCTCTCTCTCTTTTTTTTTTAATTTTGTTGTTGTTGTTGGGTTTTTAGTGGCTTTCCATTTAGTGGCTTAACTTCTGTTTTTTTTAACATCAGGCACAGATCCCTTGAAGATGATTATGATGAAAACACTGAAAACAATTGAATAAAAACCACCCTTTATAATATTGGTCAACACTTTTCTGTTTGCTACAAGCAGAATTAGAAACCAGCAATGTATTTCATTGGCATTCAATGCCTGTGGAAACTGAAAATACAAGCTGCTATGGTCAGCATGAAATAGGAAAAAACCCTCAATGTTATTGTTCACTCTATTTCCCAAAAACGTTTTGGGACTAACATCAAGACATTAATTCACAGAAAGGTTTATTGACCCTTTTTCAAAACTCACTAGTAAGTCTCCTCCTTCCTGACTGACTCACCCTTTTCTCTGTACTCTATGTCTTTTATGTCCTTTCAAACTTGCCTGTTGTTCCATAGGAACAATGCACAGATTTAATCTGCAGTCTAACATTTAGAGTATAAAAAACACCTCTGGGTAAACTTTACTTGAACAAAACCCCCAGAAAACAAAGTCCTCAATATCTGATAAGTCAGCCTCTTTTCTGCCTTCGCTTGATATTTCCTCACTGTGCAAAGAAAAGGAAGATAGAGAAAAAAAAAAGAGAACAAAAGAAATCCTTCCAGGTTTTGCCTTTTAAACACAACTCCCTTTCACACCGTGTAACAATAGCTCCCCTTCTTATCTGTAAATCACCATTTCTGGCAGATATATTACAGGTTAATGAAACAGAGGAAAACTGAAGCTATATTACATTATTTATTACTGTAAAGGTGCTAGAATAAGTTCTAGTAGCCCTGAATATAGCAACTTGTTTTCTTTTCAGAACATAAACACTAATATATTCTGCTTTCTTGCTTCTCATTTACTCTCCAGGTATATTTATCTACACATACAAATAATATTGAAGAAAGAAAGGACATAATTTGAAATATCAAAGAATGGCTGGCATTCCTACAGGACTTTTTTCCCCTGAAAGTACAAATTAGTGCAGTGCCTCTAAGTGAACTTTCAAAGCCACTCATGGTTAACCTAATGCTACTAGCATGAATGAGAGCCAGGGTAAGCCATGCAGAAATCTTTAAGAATCTCACCAGGAATATTTCAAACCACTCTTGCTCTTTGTATTTATAAAGTGCTCAGAAATGCAGAGAAACTACAGCTGAGATAGACTGGTATGTGGACAGGACCACAAACTACAAAGCAACGCTCTCCTGTGAGTAGGGAATGAAGAACAAGAAATCCACTTAACACTGCAGACAATGTATGAGACTTTCTTGAGAAAGCAAATTTTAGATGGCTCCTCTAATGACAGGTGTTACATAAAGACCCTGACAGGCATTTGTTCAGGAAGGCACACGGCAGGTTGACTCACACAGCTGGGACTACCCCAGAGCTTCTGTGAGTCCCGGCGGTATGCAAAGAGCAGAGCTGTTTACAGCGAGGGAGGGGATCGATGGCTACATTAGCAAGGAAGGTAGGAGGGAAGAGAACTAAAGACATAGTGTGCTGAGAACATAAACTTCATCCTAAAGCACTTTCTTAGTAAAGCTCACAATTCCTCTTTAATAGATGTGTTGCAATATCAGGGCAACATAGGAATTTGTTGTCGAGCTACAAAGATGATGAGGGGGGCTGGAGGATCTCCCTTCTGAGGAAAGGCTGAGGGAGATGGGATTGTTCAGCCTGAAGAGGAGGCTGAGAGAGGACCTTATCTACATATATTAGCATCTGAAGGGAGGGTGTCAAGAGGATGGAGCTAGGCTCTTCTCAATGGCGCCAAGCAATAGGACGTGAGGCAATAGGCACAAACTAGAACACAGGAAGTTCCACCTAAACATGAGGAAGAACTTCACTGTGAGGGTGACTGAGCACTGGAACAACTTATCCAGAGAAATTGTGAAGTCTTGTTCCCTGAACATACTCAAAAACCTTCTGGACACAATCCTGAGTAACGTGCTCTAGGGAACCCTGCTAGAGCAGGGAGTTTGGACTAGGTGACCTCTGCCAGTCCCTTCCAACCTTAACCATTCTGTGAAAATGAAGAGTAAAAAGCAGGTGCCCAGAGCATCAGGCTGGTGCTGCCCTGCTGCACCCTTGTGCTGGTCCCTATTAGGCTCAAGGCAACAGTGGGGAACAACATTGCACAGCAAGGACTGGTGGGCATGGGTGGGACAGGTCAAGGTGAAAAGGACTATTCAAAACAACAATAAAATCTGGCCCAACTGCTGTTTTTAACCACATAAAGTGGAAGAAAGTTACATTTTCTAGCTAGCATGGCTCCTTTAGAAGGCAAATTTTGCAAACTGTCGGAGTACAAAGCACAAGTTTTCAAAGGAAAAATACAGCAAAGGTTCTCTGCAAGAACTAAGGGGCCACAATCTTCCAACGGGTAGATATGTAGATATTTTTATATTTCTTATTATACAGAATAAATGACATCTTTCTTTGCTATGCAGCTGTTTTTGAATTTTAATGAATTATTTGAGTGATAACCAGCAGCTATATTTGTTGAGAAATGAACACATTTAACGTGATAAGATTCTAGTTTAATATTTATGACTCTTAAGCTTTATAGAAACATTGAAATGCGATAAATATCAGTGAAAGTTATTTCTGGTTGCTCAAATTGAGATTAGAATAACATTTTGGATTGTGGTTTATTCATTACATTTCAAAGAAAAAGACAACAAAAAGTCTAGACTGCTGTCCTTCCTCTCAGGCCTACAGCAGTAATGAATGATTTGCAAAAAACTTTCCCAAGCTTACAACAACCAAACTCTTATTTATTTTAAAGCACTTGCCTTTTTTTCTGTTTTTCACTAATCACCTTTGCCAAAGAATTACAAGTGGGATTTATAGGGCTGTTTAAACACTAGAGGCAGTAGGCAGTGAAGTACCTGTAAGCTAAGTTTTCATAATACTTACTGTCTTATTAGTTAATAAACAATAAATGATTTTTTTTTAAAGGACTTTAGTGGGATCCATTGGAAATGAGGGTAGCTTTCATTATGATACAACTCAAGAAAGATCTAAAGATAATTAACTGCTTTAGCTAGCCTTGTGCCCATACTGTGACCAATCCAGTAGTATATCCAATTGTTTGTCTCCTGGCCTCTCCACCTAGGATTATTAAGCGACTCAGTTAAATTGGACAAGAAAAAAATTTCCACTTTTAATTGCATTCTTATTTGCCTTTGTTTGCTTTTGTTTTTGGAGATAGCTCATGAGCAACAGTGTGCAAATATATCACTCCACACAGTGCTTGTGGGTGTCCCACCTCTCACAGCAGCAGAATACTAATGCTTCCCCAAAGTGGTTATTATATTTATGGAAAAGACAGATAATAGAATCAATCAATTTATTTGACTGCATTGTCTTCAAAAGAGCCAGCTTAAGCCTCAATTGAAGTGCAACATTTCTGATCAGGCCAGCCTGACAGGTGTCTCTTGAGTCTGAGCCCTGGTGGTCTCTCTAAGTCAGAAGTGCCTCCTCCAGCACAGGCAGTGGATAAAAGCACTCCAACAGCAAACCTGGCTGCTCAAGAACTGCTTAGAGGTGCTCTGGAAGCTGCTTCATGCTGTGACTCATCACCTTACCCTTACCAAAATAATTTGCCAGAGCAGGAACTCCTCCAGCTGGCTTAGCTTTACCAACACAGATTTATGGTCTATAATACACAAAAGAGACTGATGGTTACAATGACAGACATAATTTTGGGGAAAATGAAGCTGTATTTGTTCCACTGCTGCTAGGGAAAGATTTAGCTCACTAAAGAGAGCAGGATCAGATTTAAAGTCTGATGCAGCACTCAGTGAATTAAGTAATAAGACCCTCTACTCCTGCCTTGCAAAAACTGATGTTTAAAAATTTTATGTTTATATCTATATAAATAGATATCTATATAAATAGATATATATGGATATATAAATTCCTTTATAAATGGAATACTTCATATACCACTTATATTCATGAATACTTGCAGTAATATTGTTTTTCTTATTGAAGCTAACTGGTATCATTTTAACCCAAGGAATATGAAGGCAGTAATTTATACTTCTCCTACAAGATTTTCCCCCATGTTTTATTTAAAGTTCAATTTCCTAAATAAATCTGCGTATGGTGTTGACAAAATAAATGTTTAAATCCATCATGGCAGCTTCTGCATTACCTTACAAAATTCACTGTTTACAAGTTATTAATGCTAGTAACAATGCCTTCTGCTTCCACAGAATTTTCATTGCTGGGAACATTGTGGGTTTGTAACACCAAGACCTGGACTTCTTAAAGAAAAAGCACTTGCCTGTAACACTAATATTTTGGTTTAGACAGCTTATTATATAGCTGTTATCACAAACTTTTGGCATCTGAGCACCCATTATACAGTCCCAGAACATCCTGCTAAATAGAGCTGGCTAATTTTGAACAGCAAAATTAATATAAATGAATAAAATGCTAAGTTGTCTTCTTAATTTAAAGCTATAATCAGGACCAAACCAAGCTTCAATGTAACACCACTCATGAATGACTACAGTTTGAATATTTTCCTTTCCAAATATTCTTTATATTAAACATTAACTCGGAAGGAGAGAAATGAAGTAGTGAATAAACACAGTGAAACACTTTTCAGAATGAAAAACTAGTATTTATCCAATGAATAACCTTTGCCCAGGCAAAAGAAGCACAGTATGACCAAGGAGAGGAGGTGAAAAAAGGAGAACGATTCAATGATTCAGGTCACAGAAATCTATAATCTGCTTTCCATTCAGTTCCACTTGCATAGGCTACAATCTTTCTTCTTGCTGTAGCTCAAGAAAGGCTATTCTTCTTTGAAAAATAAATGTAATTATGCCTATAAAATATGTTTTTATGCAGAAATATACAGTTACTCATTGCTGAGCACCTTTTCACAGTTGTTACATGGTACAGTAAGGATACTAGTTAAACCTCATTAATTTGTAGTTTATAATACAATCAAGAGTTACAGTTTTCTCTGAGGAGGGGAAAGTTTCTCTTTTTGGTAGTGACCTCAGAGCAAATACACATGGCTAGCTGGTTTTAAAACAAATTTTAGCCAAAGGGATATTCTGAAGTGAAGGTCTCAGGTGGAAGAATAAATTTTGTTGACTTTCAGAAATACATTATTAAAAGAAAATATTTGGTGTTTTCTGCCACCTGACACATCTGTTGGCCAATGAATCCTCCCCATCTTCTCTCATCCAAAATCTGGCTCTCAGATTTAGATTCATGTATGGCTCACAGTAAACACAAGGCAGTGCATTCATTTAAATGCCTGTTTACTTCCATAGTCATGTATAAATTTCTGCTGTCCTGTGAGATCCTAGAACATATAAGTTGAGCTTCAACCAGCTGGAGTCTCCTGCTTCAGCTGATGTTTCAGTTAAGGGCTCTGAGCATGGCAGCTGATGCAGGCTTTTTCCTGCCCATATGGAAGGAAATAACATCTACACATGGGATAAGGCATGCAGGAAAATCACTGATGCAAGATAAAATTTATGAAAACATTTAACTCTCTTTAGTACTGATTTGTGGAGGCTGGAGAACAAGCATCTTCAGAAAAGGATCCTCAGTCAGGGAATGCATTACTTGTTTTCTTTCATAAAAGCCCAGCTTTGACAATTCTGTGTCACTCCATCAGATTTTGTTTGCCTGTCTCCATGATCAGTACGTGCAGATGAAGGCAGGTGTCTAAGTCTTTTAAGTTTAGTTTTCTAAATGGCCTTTCTTCACACTTACTGCATAGCTTTTTCTGCAAGAACTCTACTGTCTTTCAGTTTATAGCACTTTGAAAAATAGCACTGAAGAAGCCTGTTAGAGAAAAGACATGCCTTCATATTACCAGTAGCTTTATTCTTGTCTGATTTTCTTGCTTTATGGCTACAACAGAGCTTTTAATTCACTTTCTTAAGGCTGTTTGGTGACTTCAGACTGCTCTGAGGATGTCTTAGTGACTGTACACCTGCACAGCCAGAGCTACAAAACACTCTATCTATCTCCATTACAAGACAAACATGCAACTGGCCTGTTACTGCACCCCTGCTCATGGCCTCTGAAGGACTGGGAAGCTACAGTCCAAGATGCTTACTGAAACCAGGATAATTCATTATGCTAATGTCAATGTATTTCAGATCATGCCATGTTTTTGATCAAAGGACTTCTGTCATAATAGGGTCATGGAAGTCAGATGGAAAGGTTTCATTTTTTAAAATTAATTTAAATAACACAAAGCATTACAGCTATCATAACATTTGGAAAAAGTTCCTATAATGAATATCTTTCAACCCTTGCAATCACCTTTAAAGGAGCTGACATATAATCTGAGAACTCACTGCTGAGCTGCTCAGAATTCACACTCCCTACCTCAGGATGCCTTGCAGGAGGACAGAAGCTTTTCTGCAGTCCTGATACCATTATGAGCACAACGAGAGAAACATAAAGAATCAAATATAAGGTACATTGAACTCACTTTCTCAGTACAAATACTATAGGCTTTCAGTGTTTTAAACTCACCACCATTTTTGGTGAACAGTGTATTGAACAGCAATATTGAATTTCCAGCTCTGCTCTAGCAGAACAGATGAGAAATATAATGCAACCTGGAGTACAAAGATGTTATGACATTGGACATGGGAAATGCAGGCACCAAGAGCAAATTAGAAGGGTTCAATATCTTTCTGAAGAAAAGATACAGGTGCTAGATAGTGTAGACTCCTTGCCTATGTGACATTCAAGCACGGTCATAACAATTGTCATTGCAGTCTGATTTGAAAATGGACAATGTGCCCACGTGAAATTGTGTTTTCTCTTTAAGTACATCATCCTCTGAGTTAAACAGATGAGCAGAATATATTCATTTGGGGTTTGAGCAGCCTGAGCATGCAGATGGCACAAGGAAAAGCTGCAGGCACCTGCCAAATGAAACACTGGGTGGGTCTGAGACAGCCCCTGAGCTGTTCAGCGCTGCAATGCTGCCTGAGTGAGCCTGCTTCAGCTATTTCAGTAACAAAGAAAATCATTCAAATAAAGAAGTTTTAAGTACAGTCAGTCCATTAGTTTCAGTTTCCAAACATACAAGCCCTATTCCCTCAAAATTTGGCGTGGTGAGAAGGTGGAAGCACAACTGCTATGCTGCAAGTGAATCCCAGGAATGATTCTGCTGTTTACAGAATATCTACTCTAGAGACTGAAGATTTTGCATGTTTCCCAAAGTCTAGTATCCAGAGTTTTAGCTGGAGAACTGATAAATCTCTCCATCTTTCAAAGAGGTTTCTTTCTGATTTTTTTAGAAATATACATAACTGGTCTCTTCTCTTAGATTCGGAAGGGCAAACATTGCTTAATTTTGGAGTTGAATAACCTTTTACCATTCTGTTGTTTTTTATTGATTCTGCTTGAATGCTAATTTCCTTCTGTCTTATCACACATGGAAAAATGAACATTGAGCTAATTCTTTTTATTTTGTGTTACAAGAAAAAGGTTCAATGAAGTGCTCTTCCCTGTTTTTAAACAAATTGTCATTACTACCTCTAGAAACTTTCTAGGTTGTGGGGTTGTTTTATATAATGCACATTTTAATTATTTTTAGAATTGTTCTTATTTCATTTATAGTGTTAAATGAATTTTTTAAGTAATACACGACTTCAATTGTTTCAGATTTATTTTTCCCTTCTGTATTGTTACATTTATTATGTCACACTTCCAGGATTGATCTTTGTCTACTTTTCTTTGAATTATTTTACTTGCATGTAGCTCTTTGTTCTTTCTACAAAGGCAACATGCTGTATTGTTGCTGTAGATGAGTTGCATAATTCTGGACTACTTGTTTAATCATAAATCTACTATTTATTTGATTTTTTTTGACACTGAAGTTTTTTTCTAATAATGCAGCTCATATATACTAATTTATGAAGACATTTGTTTTCAAATTGATACATACGATGTCAAAACTTCAATAATAGTTACTTAAATTTGGAAGGGTTATTTTTCTTCTTAAAATGTCTACTCAGGATCACTTACACTCTCAAATATTGCTTAGAACAAGAAATTGCCTCTTAAATTCCTCTTGAGTTGCCATCCAAAATTTCAAGAGTGTACACAGCCAATACTAGCATTCATAATAGATGAGAGACCAAATATAAACACCATGGTTATGAGAAAAATAATTGCTGCATTTGTGAGAGCCTCAGAAGACTAAAGAAAGCATTAGTTAGGGCTGTCAAATGAGCAACAGCACTGTTGCCCTATGGAGCAACAGCCACGGAGAAGAGGGTGAACTGAACAGGATCTAGTAGAAACAGGGAGTGCAGTCACCAAAACTGCCAGGAAACTTAATTTCAATACTTATATAATTATTATATATGTATTTTTCTTTTTTTATGTTCTTCATGCTGTAAAAGGCCTAAAATAAGCAGCACAGAGTTTCTGTGTTAAAGCTAGACTTGGGGCCCACAGCAGAAGGAAATCCACAATGGAAAAACAATGACTAATAACACTTGTGAGACATGTTGTGTCAACATGTGTGACAGATGCCAATCCATAGGACTCCAGCTGAGCCACAGCTATAAATTTAAGACCTGAAAAATTCTAGAGGGCTGAAGACAATAACATCTTTTCACAAAGATCAGTTTGGGCTGTTTGCACCTGCTAAGCTCCCAGGAGTTAATCTGTTCCCAGTCACTTGCCACGTGGATCACACAGTTGGAACACAGGGCATATGCTCAGTTGCTAGGCAATTGCAGCTGAAGTAATCTTTATCATAAAATAATATTTATTTTAAGAGCTATTCATTTTTCAATGCATTGTGGGTGCTACAACCTGTGACTCAAAGCCAGCCCATGCTGCTGCCTGTTGCTCTGGCTTTGCTCACTCTTCCTTCATCACCTGTAGTGTACCTAGGTGTGAGGCTGTGAGATCACAGGGGCTGCAAATGGCTCTATATCATTTGTTTATAAAGCACTGAGTGAAATTGTGCTTCAACAGGCAATACAGCATTGAAAGCATGACATTAAACAGCTATAGTGGTATGCAGGCAAAGCACTTGGGAAACTTGGTCAGTATAGAAGTACTATATTAAAAAAGGAACAGGCTCCAGATGAAGGAGGTGTTTAGAATCACTTAGAGCATTCAGCTGGAATTAAATTATCTTTCAGTAGATCTTTAAGGTGGTATGTTCAGAAAAGAAACTAATGTCATTCTCTATGTCAGGGAGGAAAGTCAGACACACGCTGGGGCCACAGACCTTGGGCACAAACAGATGAGAGCTGGAGTGGATAGTTCAGTTGGTCCATCCTTCTGCCACAGCAGCACTGTTTTGAACAACTGGCTCCCAAGTTGATGTGTTCAGAAAAGATTCAGATTTGCATGGCATTAGGAAGCCCTTTGGAAACAGATGCTATCTGTTGGGACACATATTCACAGAAGAATCAATAGATCGAGCAGGGAAAATAAGTTAAACTATAAGCCAGACTACAAACAGATGGTAAAGGACTGTGTCAAAGCAGGGTAAGTGAAAATAAGTTGAAGCAGAGATTTTTGAATAGGAGTCAGAGAGAACAGAGTAGAAGAGAGGTGAGGTGAGTCTATGGCTGAGCAGGTACAGAGGCACAGACATTACGTACACCAGACATATATCCTGAGATAAGTTATGCAGAGGTGACATGAGGTGTAAGTTACAATGCCTTAGTCAGAAGGGCTCTCCATCAGCACCCAGTGCAACACATGCAGGAACTGCTGAGCTCTGTCTTATCCATAACACAGTTGCATATAATGTCAGGATGGAGAGGTTTGAAGAGCCAGAGACATGCTCTCTACAGTAAGAAAAAAATTGAATTTTGAAGGCAAAATTCTCTCAAATTGGAATCCAAACTAAAATAAAAAAAAAGTTAAAAGACCAAAAAGAAATTTTCTTCTTTTTCCATTATCAGGCTTGACCCTGAAACTACTGAAGCCATTTGAATTGGATGGTCTGCAGGAAGAATACAGAGTAGAGAGAGATCATATGGGAATAAGGGAATTGTGAGCCATAAACTCTGACTCTCATTTGTAAAAGCAATATTCCTAATTTCCAGTTGCCATGTAGAGTTTTCAAACTGCCAATTCCAAGCAATTGACATTTTCCAATAAAACCTACTCCACTGAAAAGTTATCAGCCAGTTTCTACTTTCTCATTAGAAGTAATAATAAAAAGACAAAACAGAACTCTTTTAGAAGACTATGGGGAAAACAAATTAAGAGTAACGGAGAATTTGAACGAGTTAGACATAAGGATAGAGACAAACAGAAGCAATGCATCAAAGAAGCTGTCTCAAAGCATAATCCAAGACTGCTTATTTACACAGAAAATTGTAAAGGATCACTTGAGAGAAACCAGTTCTTGCTTAGACTATAGTATATAAAAGGTTGTGATTTGAAATCAAGAAAGAAAAGTTTTAGTCCTGTAGTCACCAATGGGTTTAAGTGACTGAAATGAGTGCCAACAAAATGAGAATAAACCAGAACATTTTAGAAATAATGATAGGAAATGTAAAGTGGAAGCTGAACAGATTGAAAATGAACAAGATGCAGCAGTACAGGCCACAGAACAAGCAAATGAATTTAATGTTGAACCAAAGCTTTGAATACTGAGTTGCAGTTATACCTGAGCAAGGCTTATAAAGGCTGCTGTCATTCTTTCATGTGTCCCTTGTCTGGGCTGTGCTCAGAACTGGACCAAAGATGTTTCAGATCAGTGCTGGCAAATGCTTGGCATTTCTGTCATTTTCTTTGGATTCTATTGTCAGCTAAACAGAGGAGAATCAAATCTAATTTGCAAATACTGAATTAAGAGCAGCTTTATCTCAAAGATGACCAGAGAAGACCTGCAGTATTTATTAAAGGTCCACTAAAGAATTTAGATGATTTATGGCTGAGGGAAAAATCCTCCAGATTTAAATAAAAAAGGATAGACTTAACGTACTTATTAGTACAATACCAAAGGCATATTATAAATCCATCCTTTTAAAAATCAGCAGGACACAAAATAAAAAAGAAGGAAATGAAAACTGGAGAGGAAAGAGAAAGAAAAGCACAAGACAAGCCATATGATAGCTGGAAACAAAGTTCTTATTACACATGATATTGATCTCACCTTGATAAGCAGTAATCAATTTCTTTTCAAAGTAACCAGCAAGCCAATACTGATGGAAAAAACCCCCAAGTTTATATCTAGAATGTCAGTTCAAGTGTGCTCTGACATTTAAAATGTTTTATAAAATTACAAAATCAAAGCTGCTAGAAATATCCACTTGCAAGGAAATAAACATCCGCTCCAGCATCCACAACCCAAACATTAGCAAATGTTGGTAAAAGCATGAGGAAACAGCCAGTGAATTAGTCAGCTTCTGGTCAATAAGTGAAACAATTATTCTGTACTCTTTGCTCACTTTGGCTAAAAGGAATCACACTGGGAAAATTAATTGGAGTTTGTAAAGCACCAGGGTTTGAAAAAGATCAAAGTGTTCTTTAGAATAAAAGTTACTGTTTAGGTCATGGTTTTGGGATTGCTTCTTAAATGTGAGGCACTCTGAGGAGCAATTGTTTTAGAAGTACTATAGGTCAGTGATTGAAAAGAAACTTGAAAATAACAAAAAAAATATCAGTGGCAGAGAGGGATGTAAAGAAAACAGAGACCATAGGAAACAGATGTGAGAAAAAAATAACCGAAGACATTTTTTTTGTCCAAGTCTGAGCCTTTTGTTTTTCTGAGGTGTTTGGTTTTTGTTTTTTTTTTCCCTCACCATGAGGTAAATTATTGGTTTAAATCTCAAGTTCAGATCTGGAATCATAAACAATGCTATTGCCAGAGCAAATCACACAACTGTACTAAAGAGTCCAACTGCCAGCACTAAGATGACTTGTGCAAGTCAACATCTGTAGGAGAAGGCCTAGATACTAGGCCTGGGACTATTTTCTGGCTTTGACACTAGTTGATGCATGTCCATAAGTATAAAATAGTTCAGCTGTGCTTGAAATGCTGAATAGCAATGCCATGTGGTTTGAGCAAATGCCTACACTATGGCAAACATTTGCTTGCAAAAGTATCTCTTTGCCCAAGCCAAAAACTGTACCAGAAAGCATGTTATCAGTTTAAGACTTGACATACCCCTATGTACTTCTTTAATATAGATGCAGTTAAGACTACAGTCATATAGAATTACATCTACATAATATCAATGCCAAAAAAGGTTTAAAATTTACCTCAATATTCCAAAAACTTCCAAATAGAAAATGCAGTTTTATTGTTTCAGACGTAAGGGCTTTTTAACAGACTTATTAGAGGCCTCACTTATAAATCTATAATTGTGTCTTACTGCAACAGGACAAGAAAAGTGCTTTGCTGGCCACGAGCACGTTGAAGAAACAGAGGTGTTATGGCAACCAAGTGTTGGATCTCTTGCCCTTGGCTATGTAGAGCTTGATCCTGCAAGAAGCAAATAACCTGCTGGCACATGGGCTCACAGCCTGAGCTTAAACTCACAGTTCCTCCTCTCTAGGAAATCCTTCTGGCCATCGATGGGTCAAAGCTTTGCTTAAGAAATGTAGTTGTGGGTGGGGGTCTAGAAGGAGCTGTGGATATAATGAAACAGCTAACAAAAGTTGCTCCATTTATATTGTCATCCCTAGAAGACAGATTAATTAGACTCAAAAAGGACTCTTCTCAGAGTTTTAAAAACAGCAAAAAGGATCCTAATTTAATGCTAATTATATTAATTGATAAAATGACATAAATGTTGTTTTGCTCTGTCTCCAATTTGTTGTAATTAATGTCAATTTCAACACAGCTTGCTTTGATCCTGTATGTTGGTTTAAAAATTCACACGAGCACACACATATTGTGTAGTGATTTGTATGCAAAAACAGGTATTGGAAGTTCTGCAAGAGGAAAAAAGGACCATGACTTTAGATTCCACTCACTGCCTTAGAAATTCCTTGTAACAGAGAGGAAAAAAAAAAGCTAATAGATTCTCTAACTTCCTCTCTAATGCTGAATGTGATGCTTATCAGATTCACAAAGCCATTCAGAGACACAATGGGTAGTTTTTCCAAGGCTGACCATTATCACAATCCTCTTATAAGTGCTCTGGTACGCTGGTTGCAAGTTAGCAGAAACCAAAATGACACCAGCTCCTTCTGGTTGAAAGATTCTGCTATAATGTTGTGAAATAGAATGATCTAATGACAAAGTCATGAACTGCGTTCAGTAACAAAAGATTTCTCATAACATCTAGAGGTTTTAGTGTTTACAATGTAGACCTGTAACTATTTTTCAGAGATGGTTGTTTGTTCTTCCTGGTTAGTTTATTCCTGCAGCACAAAGTGAGATTCATGCTGGAGATGAGATGTGCAGCAAGGTAGCCTTTTTGCACCAATGCAAAAAAGCAATTAAATCAAAATAACCAAATCTGACTGGTTCAGAGATATTTGTTTGGAAATCTGAGTAATATTAAGAAAAATCCATACTTTGGTTGACAGCTATGCCCATCATTAATGATGAAATTACACATGGGAGATAGAATTATTTTCAGCAGCATTTTCCAGTTGTCAAAACAACCTGTAGAAAATGTTTTCCTTTTGCTAATCTTCTAAATCAAATTCTCTGGAGCAACTGAAAAATTCTATCCATCTTTTCTGAGTTTCATCTCAGTTAGATGTCTCAGCTACTCAGAGTAAAACTTGTAGGGGAAAAAGGCCATAATCTGAAACATGTTCAAGCTGAAAAAAATCTTTCTTTTTTGTAATAATAAAACTAAGATCTTAACAGAAAATGAGGCTGTTGGTGAAACTGATTCAGACTAAAGTTGTTTCATTATTTTCAAACAAAACCTAAACAAAGTAATTTTTATCTCTGTATTTTTCTTGTTCTTGTATTCATAAACACATCATAGGTTTGCATTTGCTTTTCTTTTGCAATCCTATTGTTAGAAGTTGCATTTAATTATTTGGCCAGATTAATTAAAATATAGTACAAATAATAGATTAAGCAATTTTCTACAAAGCTTTTATAAAAATAATTTGAGATATGGGAAGTAGTAGTTTTGTGTTTTCTTATCTGGCTCCTGTTGATTGCTAATGCTGTAGGCTTAATACAATAAGGAAAAATACCAGTTTTGAACTTTAATCTATTTTGATTATACTGCATTAAAAATTCAGTCGGGAGAGAAATAAGTGTGAATGCATTTAACAGGTTATATTTATTTAATAGCAAAAGTTAGATTAAATTTCACTTATTAAAATCCTAAGCAATAATAGCATATTATGTATTAATATTGTTTATTTATTTATTGCCATTATGTTCATGTTTTAAGGAACCTTCTTGTCACCAAAAGCATGACAAGCCATCAATCACAACACCACATTGAAGTCTCATGGTGTACCCCCAACACTGCAGCTTGCAGAAGTGCTCTGTACATCATCTTTCTGTAACAAGGAGAACTAATGTTAGAGTTAATGCCACTAGTGACACAGAAGCAAGGTTATGTCAGGATAATGGAACTCGTGCTCACATTTGTTGACTCATTTTAATCTTGTTCTCTTCACTGTTCCTATGAAATTCAGATATGAGCCATGACCGTAAAATGTTTATATGCTGCAATGAAAACCTTTACAATTTTGATTTGAAAGATGCAAAATGTTTTCATAACAGAAAAAGAGTTTATAGGAAAAAAGACAGTAAAAAGCAGAGAGAGAGATGAAGGATCAGAACTGGGAGTTACGTGTGTGTGTGCCCACATGTCTGACATTTAGTCACATAACTCTTGTGTGCCCATGGGTCTGTGAAGACTGTCATTGACTCAGAGAAGTTTACTTGGAGATATTTTTCACACACAATTCCACCATGTCACATTTTGTCACTCTGGGACATTCCTGCAGCCTTGAAATCCAGTGCTGCCCTGTGGCCTTGACAAAAGGAACCACTGCACAAGAATATCACCTGTGTGCGTGTGGTCACCCTGAGCTCCTGTCTGCATCCCTCTCCCTGCTGCACCAGACCTCTACCCCAACTCTGGCTACAATTAGGGCTCCAGACAGTCCTCTGGATACTTTATGCAGTATCTGGAGGACCTCCCTACCTCTAAGTGGTTCACGATGTTGGATCAACCCATCCCTCTTTCAGGCAGGTGCTTCATACTGTCTTTCAGAGATCCCCTAACGCTTAAAGGAACAATTTGGGGAATTTCTGTACGATATTTTCACTGTGGTTCTTTAAATCCTTACCCTTTAACAGGAAAACCTGCTGCTGTTAAATTCCCACTCTGCCATGTTGGCCAATGTTACCTCACTGCTTCCTTTAGACACTTAGCTGTCTTTACCTGTTTAGTACTCACGGTCAGCTGTCAGGGATACCTCCAATCTTTATTCTCTGTTTTTACTGCCTTACTGCTCTCTCTAAGTGGGCCTTCTAGGGACTGTAGCAGTACAAATAGTACATGCTAAATTCAATAAAATACTACCCCATGACTGAGACCTACACAAGCCTCAGCAACCTTTATCACAGATATGACAAAGCAAATCTCCCCAGTCAGTAAGAATACAAAGAATACTCTAGAAATTTATCTCACTATTTAATATCTAAAATTCTTACACAAAAGGCAATTGAGGACTTCTTGAAATAGCATGATATAATAATTCCCAGAAAAAACTGCATTAAGATAAAGTTACAATTGAACATACATATCAATGATTTAAAGTAAAATACATTGTAGGGATATATATTTAGCCTTAAGCAAGATTTACAAACCTAGGAACTTTACAGATCTGGTTATAGTGAAAAGAAAACCAAGGGTCTTTAAGAATTGGAACTGTGAAAATGGCTGCCTCTAAGAGTGAAATATGATGGAGACCATGAAAAAGGAGACAGCATGCCTTTGGCATCAGACCTGTAGAAAACATTGTTTCCATTTCCTAAAGAGGAAAATTCTTTGTGGAATTCTTTGAAGGAAATTATCATACGGCAACCTCTTTTGAAAAAGGCACTCAAAAAAATCTGAGTTCAGTATTGAATAATTTAAGAGATCTATTAATAGAATTTTGTTATAAAGATGAATTTCCCCCCCCCCCAAAATGTTCATCAAGTAAGTAATATCACTTTGAATAACACATTTCATTTCATTCCACCTTTTGGCAGTTATAGAATTCTCATTATAGAACCATTAGCTGTTATTTCCAGACTTTTTGCCTGGAAAACACCTGGACTATACCATCATGTAAACTAAGGGAGTTAGGACTCCAAGTCACATCAAATAAAAAGACTTAGGGGTCTTGTATATTCCTGAAGTCATACAGGAATTTTTGAAAATTGCACCTAATTAACTGAATGCATGAACTTAATTAAAATCCTTAAAACAATGAATTATTCTTACATCTAATGCAGAACTCTTGTCCCAAAAATACATTGCTAACCTTGGTACTCACAACCATTACTTATGCCCAAACACAAAATCAGCTCACTCATGGCAGTGCATACTAAAGCATGAACAATAGCCTAGTTCCCCAGCAGATCTCAAAGTACTTTATGAATAAAAACAGACTGATAGGACAACTGTTGGACATGCACAGCTCCACTGAAGTCACAAAATATACCTCAGGATTAAGCCATTGTCAAAGAGCCTGTTTTTGCACGTTACTCACTAAAAGCTTCCCTGGTTTCAAGAGTCAGTGAAGTCAGCAGGGATGCTTTGGTGAATGGGAAGTGCTGAACAGGGCTCTCAGGAAATGTCACAACTTTCTTATTATCATGCTCCATTACCTCTTGCTACATCACACCTCATTTTACAAACACCACCATATAAAGGACCAAAGTGATCTGCAATATCAAAACAGTAGAGAACCTAGAGGAAAAAGGC